>VKOC01005325.1:0-46968 GCA_009364415.1 Spea multiplicata | reverse complement strand
GGAAGCCACTGGAGTCACCTGACTTTACATCACAACACATGACCCTGCTCCATCCCTGCTTTCCCTGGGTGGAACAAGAGAAGTTGTTCGCACAAAGTGCGAGCAACACTGAGTGCAGCAGCGGCCCCTGCTGAAGTCTGCAATTGGCACCAGGAAATCTGCAGTTCAGGTTCGTGGGTGGGGGAGGGTATATGAATGAGTATGCGTGATTGAGGGAATGAATGAATATGTGTGATTGAGGGAATGAATGTTTGTGAATGAGTAAATTAGTGAACATGTGTGTGATATCATGGATGTGTTAGTGGGGGGAAAGCATTACACAGGGAGGCTAGGATGCCACAGGCAGGTTGTTTGGGGGCAAGGGTATGCTTCCAATCTGGGTGTTGGGCAGACCCTGTGGATGTAGGATACTAAAGGGGGGGCATTAATTCAAAGGGGGTGCTGGCTGGGGGCATCACATACATCATTACCAAATGGGGGGCTGGGTGGTGGGATAAATATACAATTTGAGGCTAGCTGGGGTGTGGAGACAGGGTGACCACATCGGCCATGTTTTCCAGGACACATATAACTTTTACATTCTGCTGACCAGCCCAGATAAAATGCTGCCCCGAGTATGGGAGATGTATAGACTCATGGAAAGAACCAACAAGTCAGATATACATGCCTCATGTATATGACGTCCGGTGGGTGTCAGTGTGTCAGAGCCTGTCCGGTGTGTGTGTCGTTGGTGTTGGTGTGGCATGCCTGTCTGGTGGTGTGTGTATTGGGTGTCGGTGGACGCAGAGACTGTCCTGGTGTGTGTTTTGGGTTATTTGTTATAATAATATAGTAAGTAATAGTATATATATATAGTATTATTTTTTATTATTGTGGTTTTATTATTATTGTATATATGTGTATTTGGTCATCTGTTTCCTGGCACTTTACTTACTCTAGGAATAAATTGAACTATTTCTCTAGGACAAACTTTCTCTAGGCATACTGAGATAAATCTGTGTTGTACAGACATAAATAACAATAAAAATATACAGTGATAAGATTACCTGCAGCAAACCCAACAAGAAAAAGGATGTAGACAAACATGAACCGAAGCATGTCCCTTAGGATCATCTGAAAAATAGATAATATTTTTATACATAACACCAATTTTACATAATTTACCTGAAAATACCTACACTAGTGATACAGCTTTAATTCTCAAGAATAAAACACAACTGCCAAAAACATTCTTGATACCCCTAAAGACCAAACATGTTTGGGATTCTTTTCCAACACTTAATGTAAGGTACACCATAGTCCTATATAAGAAATGTTATAATAAAATATTGTTTTCTTTTAAAATAGTCAATTAAATGAGATTTAGATTTATGCTGGGCAGTCAGGTTTGTGCTTTGGGGGTTGTGGGGCTAAAATACTGTACTAAAGAAAGACCACCTTTTTTAATTTCTCAAGGAGTACTAAAGTGAGTTCTGGGGCTGACATCATCCCAAGGATTTTTATTTCTCATTAGTAGAGGTAGTAAAATGTTTTATTTTATGTTAGTATCTGTCTTTCTTTATTTCTCATTTACTCTTTGTTTTGTAATTGTTTTTTCTTGTCAGAAATAACCTAAAAAAAAAGTGAGATACTAAGAAAATGTATGTTACATTTTAATAATTTGGTACTGTTTGGAAGTAGCAAAAATATATAATGTAACAAGTATATTTTATTTTTTGTTTATTGTGGAGATTACCTTAGTTTCTTTCGTAGAAACATTACATTGAAAGATGCGCAAATACTGTATTTGGTCACACAAAGATGATAAAGTGATTTGAAATTAAATTGTGGTTATTGTATTTGCATTAACCTTTAGCTGATCAGTATAAGTAAATGTTATCCATGTATAGGGTAAAGCAATGTAAATATAGCCACATGTTACTGACCTTTTCAATCATCACAGCATAGATGCCCATTTGCTGAAAGCCTCGTGTGTAATACAGTATGTTGATCCAGCTCATTGCTAAACATATGACCATGAAGGCTACGTACTCGTGCCTCCCAAAAAAATACAAGCCTGTAGACACCAGCAGGAAAAGGGACTGAATGAAGCTGGGAAGAAAACCGAGGGTACTCTTAGGATCAATAGAAAGCATTCAATGCATTGTATTGAAAAAAAAAAATGCCTATTAATTGTTAATCTTGTTAATTTGCTTTTATTTCTCTCTGTCTCTCTCTCAAAAGCAGAACATCCATATGATATAATAACAATAAAAAATATACACTAGAATATAAATTTAAATATGCAAACTGACTACACTTCTGAACAGCGTAAGATGAGCCATGTAGCAGAACGATATCCATAATTTTAGTTACTTACAATAGAACCTCACTGTAGCTGTCAACGAGCAAAGTCTTCAGAGAAGGATGTCTCTGCATAAAGTACTGAATCTAGGAGAACAGATTGTGTGCTTAGAGGTAGAGTATAATATGAAATTGCAAACATTTGAACCATTTTTCTTTATAGAACCCTTGCTGTGCATTAGATATGAAGAAACAGATACTATTTTAGGCCATTTATTCTAAAGATGGAAGCTACACAAGTGTGGCATTCAGTCTGTTTTTGCTGCATACTTCTTCTGGACACTGTCTGTATTAGTATCTGTGTCTACTTGATAATATTTATCACAATATGAACCCTATTTGTAGTGGTTATCCTCAAAATACAGTATTTTAGCATATGAAATCACCAGCTCATGTAAGTTAGGTGAGTCTGCTCCATCCCCTTTCTTAGATCAAAAATAGTTATGGATCTTTTCCCTCACTAGACATTTTTTTTAAAAAAAATTTCCACCACATTGATAGGGGGATTTAATAGTGATGGTAGTTCTCTATGGATTGAACCACATATTATTACCACCAATTCCCCAATACACTGCTACATATAAAAATATTGGTTCCAGTGGCCCCATCAGGGCTGGCTTCAGGAGGTTACAACTGGTACTAGTGGAAGTGGCCAGCGGGGTCACGTAATGTGCTTTGCATGATCCCGTTGTAGTAGGGACACTTGTGTTAAGGAGAACCAGCACTTCCCATTTATACCAGTAAGTTGGAATATAATATCATTTCCTGGCACTTAGACATAGCGTGTGAGGACCTTGAGGGAGCAGAATAGCTGGCACTGTCCTACTCCCTCCTGAGCCAACAAAAGGTAGGATGTGTGTACGTTTAAGTAAGTTAGTGTGTGAAAGTATGTTGCTGTATATGTGTATGTTTATATATGGGTATGTTAGCTTGTGTGTATATTAGTATGTGTATGTAAGTATATTAATGTGTGTTTAATAACTGTTGTGTTAGATGTATAATGTATAGTTTTAGAGTCAGTGTGTGTGTAAGTGTATGTTGTTGGATAGTGTGTGCATGTATATAAGAGTGTGATGTTAGTGCCTGTGTGTATGGTGTTGTATGTGTTACTGTTTGGCAACAGCACGACTGTGTATATCCCCATGTAGTTTTAGAGTGTGTGTGTCGGTATGTGGGGTTAACATGCCTGTGCATTAGTGTATATTGTTAGCGTGTATGTGTGTTACTGTAAGGTATTAATATTTGCGAGCATGTATGTGTCTGTTATGTGTGCCTGGGTGTCAGCATATGATATTATTGTGAGTTTGTGTGTCAGCTTATGGTGTTGGAGTGTCATGGGTGGACATATGGTGAGTGGCACCTGGGATAGGCAGAGGAGCATCAGTGGGTGGGTGTTAAAGGGAGTTTCCTTGTTGTTATGTATACATGTTAGTTAAAGGGGGGCTCTGGAGAAATACTGCACAACACCACTAACCCTAGGCTTTGCCTCTGTTCTCCAAAGGTGTGCTAATGGTAGGATCTTATGGTGGAGTGATGGGTGGTGCAATGCATGGGACATGAGCCTGAGCCACTGTACCCCTCCTAGGTAGTACACATTGATTTATAGTATTGCTTTTTATGCATATGTGAAAAATAAATAAATTGAATGAATTATCCAATAGTTTTTGTGTGTGTTCAAAGGAATGTTATAAAATGATAAAGGGAAATCATCATTTTTGTTTAAGATGGTGCTTACAATGTGGGGTCCTGAGTGGCATAGTTAAGTATACTTACTGCTCGGAAAAAAAAATAGATCCCTCCAATAACGGTGATTATCTCCCCAGTGACTCGAAGATAGCTTTCCGAGGTTATTGGGAAGGGTGGCTAAAAATATCAAAAACCAGAAGACATTGTTATTTAGGATTTAGCATCAAAACTGGGTTTCTCATCATTACATTTCATACTATGCAATGGATATTCTAAAACACAACATAAACTGTTAAAGGTTCTTTCCTAAAGATGTCCTCCCAGCCTTCATTAATAAATGGAATACTGCATATGTCAGATATACTCAGGGCTGCCCCAGGCTTTGCTAGACCCATTTTATATACATGTTTATTTCAAATAATTTTAAATGTACCTAATTTAACCCTAAAGATTGTATGGCCTCATGCTCCTCACAGGAGCTCACTCACCTAATTGCAAATACCTGCTGTCCTCACGAAGGGCCATGAAGAGTCAAGTGGAGCTTCCAATCTCCCTCCCGCAGGTCCAAGAGGGGTGGGGAGCTGGAACATGGCCATGTATACCACTGCCTCCTAACTTGAAACCTGTAAGGGCCACAGGGCCCTTATAACATTTTGCCCCGGGGCGGTAGCTTAGTTTGACTTGTCCAGGGGCAGACTTGGATATATCTCATCACTACATAATATTTGGCATTTTATAAATACAGGCTTAACTAGGATACATTGTAAAAATACATCAAATAGGTCTATTTTTGCATGTACATTTTATTCCACGTTTACCAGTGTAGTCTTGTTTTTCTATTTCTTAAATGTATTCTTTTTTTTCAGCCACATCTTCATTATTATATATTTCTCCTGTTATGCCCACTATCATAAACACCTCCTCATTAAACAAATTATTGCACAGCTACAGAACCGTTATTATTTTCCATTTGTAATTAATAAACCGAACCTACATTTCCATGCACCGGTCTGTGGTAGGCAGCTATTGTAAAGATAATAACATATGCCACATATGCCATGAAGTTGAAGTAGAATATTCGTTTAACAAAACGGTCCCATTTGTCTTGTAACAGGTTATTGAGAGGCTCCACAAGCAGCATGTCATGGCGATTCTATGTAAAAAAGAATATATGATTTTAAACAACCAATTGCATGTTTTCAGTTTCCAGAAGAGTGCCAGAAAAAAAAAAGAGTATTGCCTAAACTTAAGAACATGACCCTGCATTACATAAAGGCCAGCAGATACCTGGGACAGACTTACAGTTAAACACAGAAAAAGACTTTTGGATGTGCATGAGATTATCCTAAATAATTAATAATTTTACTACGTACTCTTATAATGATATAACAGTGCATAGTAAATGATATGTAATAATGAAACAGAAATATTGTAATGACCTCATACTCACCGGGGTCTCACTGCTGTAAGCAATAATTTCAAGAACGGAATTCTTGTCTGTGGTATCGACACCCGACAGATCATATAAAGAAGAGTGAACTGGTCCATAAGCCCACTCGGTAAACTTTCGTGAAAGGTGTCTACACTCAGGATTTTTAATCTCTCTCCTGAGAATATAGGCAAATACCTTGAAGCATAATATAAGAAAAATAGATAGTATTACATTTTCTAATTGTTCTAGTTGATTTCCAATCTCTGATTAATTACATCTGTTATTTCCTAGGTAACAATGTTTTGACAGAGATTGTTGACACATAATGTTTCCAGAGTAGTATAATTAAAATGCGTGATATCCTTTTCCGAATGTACTATGTCCCCTCCAGACGTTCCAATATTTTCCCATCAGTTTCTCCCCTGTGCTGGCGACTTTGTGGCCAAAGAAGTACAAATGGCTCACATATGGTGAGACTGTCCTGTGCTGAGGAATTTTTGGACTGAAGTTTTTGAGTTTATTAACAAATTGCTCCCCATCCCGGTCGCTATCTCCGTTACTGTTGCCCTGTTAGATATGCTTCCTTCTGACCTGGACTCACCTTGTCACAAACTTCTCGTTCATGTCCTTCTGGTGGCGAAGGGTTGTATTGCTAGAAGATGGAAAAACCCTGTACCCCCACGTTACGGGAGGTTCTCTACTCTTTGGTTACTACTCATACCTACGAATACATGGCACATTAGGCTTTGGGTACCTCATTTTTCAAGTGACCTGGGACATATACGACCAATTCTATCTGGATACATTTAGGGATGCTCCCTCTGGATTCTTTCTGCATGCGTACTCCTTGGAGTTTGAAGGCTGTCCCCGCTCCTTGTAATCCTCTCAAGGTCCTTTCTCTTCTATATTTTGATATTTTCTCTCCCTCCCCTTTTTTTCCTCTCTTTCCCTACTCTCTAGGTTCCTTCCCCTCTTGTCCGCCCCTCTCTTTCCTGGCCAGGACTGTTGCATATTTTTAAGTCTCAGACGCCCCCCGGATTTGGTTTGGTGCGTTTCACATATGTTGTACTTATTTCTATTGGGCTGCACTGGGACATTCCTTTGTTTAGGTTTGTTTTTGTGAGTCTTGCATTAGTCCAATTGCTACTGATACGTTTTGAAAGGGTACGTCATATTATACGAAATGTTCCTGTCATCTGCCATCACACCGCCAATATCTGGGGAAATGGCTTGTCCATTATATGTTGTTTCCTTTTCTGGTTTCTATATATATTTTTTTTTATTTTGCAAAATTCAATACAAATACTACAAGTGATAAAAAAATGTGTGAGTGAGAGATGTTGGTCAATTATGTTTGCTACATTATTATTATTACTATTTATAGAATTATTTAGCGGCATCATATACAAAAGGTTAGGAGGGCCATGATTATATGAGCTTACAATCAAGAAAAGGTGGATATTTCTTTCCATAACCATGGCTTGAGAGAAATGATAATAAAAGCATATTATTTTTCAGGTTTGAGATGGTAAGGTAATTTGTATTTTGAAAGAAGAATCCAAACTACAAAGAGGTCAATTCACTAAACCACGAGTGAATGCAAGCTGCAAAACAAATTGCAGCAGCAAACCGTCATATTTACTATTGTCGACCCGCATTTGTACTCACATAAATGAATCCTTGACTTACACCCTTTTAACAGCAGGAGGGTCATGGTGATGCAAGTCGATAGATAACCTCCACAATACTCCCACCACAGAGTAGAAAATTAAAATATTTATATAAAATAAAGAACATAGGTTCCCTGGACTCCCTGCTGTCCAAGGGGAGGTGGACCATGTGTAGTAGGATGGAGGGTAAATTGCTTGTCTTCATAACATAACATACTGCTTACCACCTATCCAAAGATTAAACACACTGAAACTGAGGCCAGGTAATCACATCTGATTTTTTGGTGTCAGATTAAATCCAAGAGTTCCTATGTATGACTGATATGACACTAAGTTCCACTAACGCACAATGCCATGTTTACCTCTTTACATCTTTAGTGTTTGTCTGTTATTCTGCATGCCAGACTCATATCAAACAAACTCATATTAGCCATGTTTACAATACACACATTTGGAACCATTTGAAACTTGAAGCAAAATTTGTACTTACCCCGATCTTGCCAGTTTTTGCTGCCAAGGTCAGTGGTGTTAGACCTTTCTTGTTGCAAATATCTTCCAGTCTCAATGAAGGTTTAATTTGTGCTCCCAGCACCAGAATCTCATTGTACATTTTGGTCACAAACTTTGTGTTCTCCTGAGTATTGTCAGCGATGTCTACCAGTGCGTGCAGAACTGTGTTTCCATAAGAATCCCGAGCAGCAATATCAGCTGGAGAATACTGATTCTGTAGTAGGTATCGGACTATCTCTATCTGATTGGTGCATGCTGCTAAGGACAGCGGCAGCTCACCTGTTGAGAGGTGTAGAATGACAAAGGGAATAAAATGTATTATGTATTCTTAATATAGTTGCTTGCTATTGTCACATGTTGATGATGAAAATTGAGTGTCGCCTTCAGCTTTGGGTTTATTGGGATGTAAGGAAGCTGAGCTGAAACATGTAACTCTTACAGTTCTAAAGACCAGCAACACATCACAATACATCCACTGCTTTTAAAATGGTTTATCTTGCTTTGTTGCCAAACCCTATTCACAAATGTTCTCACCAAAATAGAAACCAGGTCTTCCTTTTGTCTTTCTGAAGAATTCACCATCGGCTCTTGCATGGACATCTGCTCCGTGTTGTAACAGCAACTCAACGAGGTCCATATTCCTTCTTTCAATAGCTACATGCAGAGCTGTCTGACCTTGTAAAAACATCAGAACCATCTCCAAATTAACTTACAGATAGAAACAGTATCAATAAACCATATGATCAGTTTGGTTATAAATTATGGCTTCATTTGTATCTCCTGGAACATGACAGCAAATTATACAATCTTTGACCCAAGTATAGACTACGTAGCAGATTTAGGGCCAAAGTTTAGTTATGTCTGAAATTAACTTCAATGCTTTCTGTTAATATCGTTACATCACTATATTTTAGCCACAAATAAAGAATTATGCTTATGTACATTTTGACATCACCTATATCCACAGGTAATATACAACTAAAAAGCCCTAGCAAACGTACATTTTTCTGGCCATCACCATGAGAGGAATTATGGAAGATAAAAAAAGCAACCCCACTGAATTAATTGGTTTCCAATTCTGCAGAGGCACTTTCCAGCTTTTAAATGTTGTTAAGGGAAGTAATACATCTCACCAAACCACAGATTGATACATATTTAGAGGTTTATTCATGTCTAGCAGTGGTTGTTTTCTTAGCGTAGTCCATAAATGCTGATCTATGTTTTATCTTGGCATGGACATAAATACTTGAAGAAAATCTTTTTGCTCTCCCCTTACTCCTCCTCAACTTTTGTTTCTGCAAGACCAAGTTCTTACGCTTTCACTACTTTTTATGCCCTATTTAACCATTGTACAGCACTGTAGAATATGATGGTTCTACATAAGTCAATAAGTAATAATATGTTGGGTTACTGGCAGTACAAATGCCAACAGTGTCCATGGTGCTTTTGGATCCTAACTGTTGGCAGTAAGTTGAGGTAACTTTCAGTTAAGTTTATATAGCATTTTTTAGCAAATTATTTTTAATATCAGTTTAATATTGTTTAATAAAATACTGTATTATAAGTGCATCTTAAAATTCATTATTTTTGGTGGCAGCTGGGATAGAACATCTTGTTATTATATTAATACTAATACTAGTCACATACTATCTCTTTTTTTAACTTTTCTGCTGGAGTACATCTTACTTAGGTAAACTTTGCTATCAATTTACAGAACTTAAGCCACATAATGTAACCACTTAAATGTTTCTCATCTGCATATGAATAGTGCTGCAGAGATATATAGAGAGCCTATATAGAGAGCCATTCCAGTAAGGACTTCATTATAGATGGGATCCTCAATTAAGCCATCTATATTATAAAATAACAAAACTGTTTCCTTCAAGGTCCTTTTACTTACCCCTGTAGTAGGTGTCTGTGTAAGCTGAGTTAACAAATTCCTTGAGATTGTTGGTTTTCTCTGCAATCTCCAATAATAATGGAATGGTGCCATTCTTCCCATGACTCAAATTCAACATAGCTTTCAGCAGACATGTTTTGCCAGTCTCTGGTTCTGAGAAATAACAATGTTGTTTTAGATTTTTAATCAGAACAAGGGACCTAATACAAGCCCAAATGGAACAGTCCCATGGATGGGTCCTAGAATAAAAAAATAATACCATTCCCAAATATCATAGGGCAATTATAATGCAGCACATTCTGTGGAGTCCTAGCCCCATACTTTTTAAATCTTCAGGTCTCCTTAATAAATACCCTGCCACCACGAGGCCCCATTGATTATAATCCGCATAGTCTTAGTAAGATTTTGACATACTGTCAATGATTCGCCACATTGATGTAATTCATCTATTTTCAGCTATCTTCCATATCTTCCTCAATTATTCTTTGGCCTGCTCAAGGTACAACCTTACTGCAAAAACTCTTCTAGTACCAAAACTATGAATTTTCAGTTTCCAAATCTTTCTTTGGGTGATTTCAACAATTACTATGGAATGCCATGGAAGATGTAATGCAGATGTTATTGTCATATGATCCGTCTTTCCCATATTTGCAATGAGTGAATGAGGAGTTTAGCACTAAAGAAAATGATGAGTGGAGTTTTTGATAGGCTTAAAGAGCTGTAAATGACAGGTGGATATAATGGATGATCTGTGTTTGTCATAGTGGCAGGAGGAATCAAATTGCGCATGTTGTGAGCTGTAGGCAGCAGTAGGAACTAGTAGACGATAAATGGGGAGGAGATAGAAGTGAGATAAGCCTAAGCACATACACGTCCACAAGTAGGTGTCAAGTATTATGACCGAATAGATATTGTATTTCAAACAATTTTTCACTGGCAAGGTGATTTGAATAAAATCCACATACGCTTCCAGTACAAAATGATTACCAGCTTAATACCTTTGAACTCTTCGTTGGTGAGACGCTTCTGACTTTTCGACAGATACACGAGTAGATCATCCAGCTCATCACAATCACCATAAGCTGCAGCTTCGAAAATCCTTTTCCGGTCATACAGCTTAAATGTTCTGTCCTTACAACTGATTGTAGACTCAACAGATGAGCTTTGCCTGTTATGTTAATATTAATCATTACATATTTACCTGAGTGTACGTTTCATGTTCTCTTACTCGTTGTGCACAAAAGAAATAATGCATGTCATCCTGCTACAAATTAAAGAAATATGAATATAGATCAAACATAACATTCCTCATGTAATGCCTATAATAGTTGTTTCTAGTTCTTTGGTAGTAAAAGTATCTCTGAGCTTAAGTGCCATCAGAAAAAAGGGAGTAGCAGCAACCAATTGCATGCATGTTGGAAAAACATCCATGTTCATATCCCATACATTTGATTTGTGTAGTCCCGTTGATTGGGGGGAATGGAAGAAGTGTACTGTTCAAAGCTCCCTGCTTTTAGTAGAGGCAGCTGGAGGTCTCTTTTTCAAACTCCCTTAACTAAAGAATGACTGTACAGATTTGCAATTAACATGAAAATGGGGCAGAAGTGCTTATTTGAGTTCAGTAGTAGTTTGAGTAATACTAAAAAACAATTACTTCCCTGACTCTACCTATATTTCCTTATTCCTTCTTCTAAGGTTTCTAGAACCAGTGACCTTCACCATATTCACCTGCTTACAAGTTAGGTTCTAGGTCGTGTTTGCAAATATTCTATTTGGAATATGTAGCACTATACAGCTGTACATTATTGAAGAATTTAGCATGAACCAGAAATGATGTAATAAAAGTAACACAATGAATACTTATAAATCATTTAATAATATGAAATAAACTGTATAACAGGCATATGGTAAATTGCACATAGTAAAATCTACAGTACATACCTGACCAGTGGGTTACTATATTTAGTTTTTTCACAGTTTAAGTGAAATTTGATGGCTGGGGCCATTTTACATTCAACCTGGTACACGGAGTCCATGGGAGCCATATCTCTTTCTGAGTCTGTTTTGCCAAAACGTCGACCCTTAGGTTTTGGCGAGCTGAAGAAGGCATATTTGGCATGTCGTAGCTTTGCACAATGGCTTCCTTCAGAGACACCCAGGTTGGTGTCATCACTGTGTGAGTCATCAGCTGACACATTTGTCTCTTCAGTATGGTCTGTTTCATCAATTTCAGAAGAACTACCCATTTTCTTTAATTTTTTGGTCTGATGCATAGTAAATAAAATAGCATATACAGCTGAGTGGTTATGCACTGGGAAAACATGTACATAGATTCATATTTTCTGTTATATACAATAATGCTCATTATAATCCCTGAATAAACCCCAACAGTTATATCATATTGATTAAGCTCTACCATAAAGCAATAACTACAGGATTGAGAGCTGGGGTGGCAGACAAATATCACCTTGCAAGCTATATTGATTAACTGAACATGAACATTAGCATTATTTACCTCCCAAGTGTCCCTGATAAGGTGCATCTTTAAAACCAGAAGAATCACATCTTCTATAAGTGTATAACAGTGTTCTACGGTCGCAAAAAGGTACAATAATATGTACAAAAACAATGGGTTTAAACAAGATTATGTGAATAAAATACATTCTGTTTCTTCTAAATGCCTTACTCAGTTGCATAATTATCCATGGGCAGGCCATAAAACACTACAGCAAAAGTATCCATCTTTGACCATTTCAAATGCTGGGAGATATAGCATTACCAGTAACTGATGATGATTTATGTTTATGTATTGTGCATTGTATCACATGGCAAAAATTAAGTTTGCTGCCTATGACAAACCACTCTGTAGAAGCCACAGCTATGCAGCTACCCCCTTCATCCCAATCAGTGGTAGGGAAGAACTCCCACTGAATCAAGGAAGCACTTTCTGTGGACAATGCCACAGCTGTCTTATCCATTACAGTGTATGTGATAGCTTGCCGGGTCCCCTTAAGTTTCCAACACTGTCGATTCTATTTCTGCATGTGGATGGGGAAAGAGGAAACCTCTAAGGCAGGAAGGTCCTAGGTTTCTTTACCAAACTTCTGATGTCTGCTTATGTACTATTGTGGTCCTTAAGAAGGCTTACTTATCTAGGATTAGTAGGACAACTAGTTATTAAGGATAGGGAAAATAGTTTTTGCTGAATAATCCGCATAGAATGTTTGATCAGAGTAGTAGAGAGGAAGAACATTCATCTTAGTGGGGAATTAAGCTAATTAATTCTCATGTTAAGGTTGGCCTGCATAAAAAGCACAGTGCCAGGTCTGCCCCCAAACCACATGTGAGTGCCACCTTTGCCCCCTTATCAGTGTTTATCAGTGTCATATTTGCCTCCATCTTTACCCTAAACAATTTGTCTAAGTCATTTTCCCCAAACAGCATGTTAGGGCCCCCAAACAGCCTGCCTGTGCCATTATTGCCCTCAAGTAACCTGCATATGACCCTGCCCACACCACTTACTTGCAGGAGTGGTGTGCCTGTCTTCCCTTCATGCTGTGTGCAGACTGGTATGCACACAGCACGGATGTGATGTCACTTCCTGCATGCTGGATCAGTCAGACACAGTGTGTACGGACAGAGTGTGAGAGATCATCTGATCTCTGACACTCTATACTCTCCATGCCACCAGCTGAAGGTACTACCAGCATCTAAGCGCTTTAAAGGGGCAGACTAATGGCAGTCTAGGCCCTTGTGACCATGATTGTTCTCCCCCCTTCCCCTACTGTGCAATTAAAAATGTCCAATAATAACAACTCAACAAGTAAAACTAATGTATATACACACCAACATGGCTAGTTGATGGCCAGCATCAGGGTTAGACTAGGAATGACAAAGTGGCCCTGGCACACTTATTGCTACTCTGACACTGGAGCAGTAATAAGGGTAAGTATGCGTGCCATTGGTCACCTGCCCACCGAGCTTTTGCTGGCGGTGCCAGGTGACAAGTCAATGCTAGCATAGGGAATTTAGGATGTCAAATTATAAAATTTTATGTCATAATACTATATAATGCTAACATTTATGCAACACTAATCAGGGGCAGTCAGGGGTTTTTAGAAGGATGTACTGTATACTAATAAAATTGCTCAATTATGTGTCTCATAATTCCATGTCAGTATGCAATAGATAGAATTGAATGAAATAGAATTTTTAGGATTCTTATGATCTACAGTAAAACACCAATTTCCAGAGCCATTTTTTTAACATCACTCACAAACATGTGGTCATATATGGCACGTCAGAGCGTGCAATACTCCAAGCCACACGGAATATGGTTCCTTGGTTAAGCTTCTAGACCTCTAGTGGCCATTGGAAATCAGTCCCAGATCCCTCAGAAGACTGCATTCACCAAAGAACACTTCATAGATGTACACCAGCACCTGTTTGACATAAAAAGATTATCAAACTAGTGTTTGATAATAATACCTAGTGTATATATGTATGCATTTTCAGTAATGTCTTCATTGCTTTAATTTTTAAGCGTTTTTGCTATTTTTGTAATCAGGGCTGTATTTAACATAAAGCAGACAAGCCTTAGGGACCTTTGGCAGCTGTGCCACAATAGTCTGGAGGTGGATATCTATGCACCAACCAACATATACCTCTTCAGTAACACATCTTTATGGTCTGCTCTTTACCTGCTGTTACAGAACTCTGGGTAATGAGGTAATATCTAGGCTCCTCGCAGTAGTAAGCATACCAACCTCCACTCTCTCACACCCAGGATGATTGCAAGGCCCATGAAAGCTTGCCCCAGGCCCCATATAAAGATGACCCTGTTCAAAATCCGGATAACTTCATTGGGTTATTAAGTTGAAGTTTTGATTAAGGATGGACAAAACTTCCCACCACAAAGCGAAACATGGAGAACCGCACTTCCTACAAGAATTCTACGGTCTACATTGAAAATACATTAAAGCAGAACAGATTGAAGCCAGTCAGAGGTTGAATGTTGTCTTAAGTACTTGTTATTGTAAAATATCCCTGTGAAACTATAAATAAAACAACAAAAAGGTTTAGGTGGTGGCACTATGTTTTCAAATCAAAGCCCCTCTCACAATATTCACTAAGGATGAGTTTGTAGAAAAGTTAAACATTTCATCCCCCCTAATATCATACGACATTATGAAAAGTCAGCCCCAGAAAGGACCTTCTGAAAGGAGCGCACATCTGACCCTATATAATGCATAGCTATATCAGCAAGGTTAGTTTTAAGACATCTCCCATGTTATCTATGTATTATACAGGGCCAGACCATCCCTTTCTGCAAGAGCTCCTCAATGAGGGTAGTCCTTCTTAAAGTATAGTAATATTAAATATTTGAAATGTACAGCTCCTCCAAACTTTGGTAAATAGAAAACAAATCTGTCAACATTAAAATAGTAAAGGTAAAAAAAAAAAAAAAGAGTTGGGCAATGCTGGTTGCTGGAGCATAATATATAATTTCAGGATATCATATTTCATCCAGCTGTGGATGATTATGAAACCTTTATATGCCCGTTCAATCAATGTTCAATAGTATATTGCATAGTTTGTTTTAGTTAATTATTTATTGCATTTATTGAGTTTGATCAGTTACACCATTCCTATCTCAGCCAAGACATCCTGCTCCTGGAGTACAGTAATTGAAAGCATTTTACCATCAAACTGGATCTCCAGGGTTGGCTTATTTATTAGGAGGAAGAACTGGTTATCACCTCTGGGAAAGGTATTAGACACTAAAACATTAAAACATTTTTTTTTTCTAATAGTAAAAGGTTTTGGCCCCCCACCCAAAGTTAATGCCATTAGTAACAAAGGGCATAAGAGGAGGGTAAGCCAATAATAAACCTCTCATAGTGTCTCATATATATCTCAAAGAATGATAAACTTGTATTAATTGTTTTGACTGAAACTATTAATATATCAATTAGACCACTGAAAAGGTTGCCCTATATGACGTAACTGTTTAGCCATACCTACAGTATATTCATTTTACAATGATAAATGAGCTTCATAAGAACAGAGTAATACATTTTATTAAGTTTAATTCTGTTACTCAGACATTCCATTATACTATGAAGGTAAAAAATAAAGGGAAAATAGTGGCTGTGTTGAAATATTTTTAAAATGCTAAATGGAAGTCCTAATACAGAGACTTTTATTTTTCTTCAATGGAATGCTAAGATGTATTTTTCTACCAAGCAATAAAACCGTCCAATTAGTTCCAATTACATCTACATTTCATTTCAAATGCTATTTATAATATGTGGTGAATACAATGTGTTTAAATCTAAAAAGCAATGCCTTATGTACGTATTAAACATGTAAATAAGATATAGCTTCATTTAAACAATTAACCATTTATTTTCATAATAAAACTTGGGCTGTATGACCCATAAACAGACATTAATACAGAGGAAATACTATGTAAATTTTAACTAATTATTTTCTCATACTTGATAGGAAATGAATGACTTACAATCAATTATTTTGTTTATTGTACTGTATATACATCATGACTGTTCTCCCTATTAGACTCAAATTTTAATTGGCAATGATCAATACTTTCAACATGCAATTGATATCAACGTTATATCTACACATATAAAAATATATTAACTTAATTACCTTGGAATGGTTTTAGTCTGGATTTTGCTTTGGTTCAAAGCCTGATGTCATTTAGAGATGTTGCCCATGTTCAGAAACCTGGATGAGACTCTTCACCTGATTCAATGTCTACTACATTTCCTATGGCTTGAAACGTTGTACCAGTGATCTGGTTCCGGCTGCTATCTAATGACTTGTATTGCTGAGACAGATTAAAGAGGCTGGGCAATGCCTTCTCTTGAGGACTCGTAAACCTTTTGATGTTTTGCGAGAGCAGATATGCTCAGTAAACTGATAATATGATGATTGTAGAAGCTACAATTCCCAGGAGTTATCTGAGCTTTTACAAGGAGCAGAACACATGTGAAATCTACATTTAGTAACGTAGGATTCTGTGAAGCTTTTCTGACCAATGACTTTTTAGGCGATGACAACAAAGAAGTGTGGTTTTGATAGTATGGGAACTGTCCTCCATATTTCTTTTAACTTAGGAAGTATTATCCCTTTCCCCTGAGTGTCTAAAATAAATTATAGTTTAACCATTTTTAAGGAAGTTTACCCTGGAGGATAATACCCATAGAATAATGTTTTTTTTTTAGACTAGAGGATAGTCCTACAATGGCATGAAGTCTTTATTAAAATTGGGCATGCCACAAAGCTCATGGAACTTTTGGGTTAGTTATAAGAACCATAACACAAGCTGAGCCAAGCTGGTGACAGCAATGGAGCCACAATGAAATGTTCATCTCAACCACCACAGCTCACCTCAAGCTCGCCATTCACATCAAATTACAACTTAAGCCAAGCCTTAAAAATTCACTTAATCTAAGTTCAAACCATCGTTGATGAGACTGTTTTAATTACATATTTGTCACAACACAATTTTCATACCATATTCTTTGCTACTACATCCTTAGGGCAGACTGGTTCTGGCACTGTGCACCATGGGGCTATTCCATAGATTTTTTTTCCAAATGTAGCTGTTCCCAATAAATAATGGAATCCTGACCCGTAAATTACCTTAGGCCAATAATGAGCCCATGACTCCTTGTATAAATTACTTTCTACTTTAGCTTTACATAGAAGTAGACTTCATAATACTACTACCTGGCAACATTGTAGCTAAACCCACCTGAATGTCTCCCATTCTTTCTCTGCAAGGGAACAAGAATAAGTCATAGCTAGGCTGCGTCTTGCATGACTAGCTCCATTAGAGGTGTAGAAGCCATACGTAGAAAAAGAGTAGTGAGTGGCAAGGACGGGATATCGGTAAATGCCATTCTCCACCTTGGAGATCAGGAGGATGTGCTGGATGAAAATAAGCTGTCATCACCTTCAAGAAAATCTGTCAAATTTCCTCTAAGAGTAGCAAAAGAGTGTTTTATATAAAATTTCTAAAAATTTGGTGTACAATCTATATTGGTAGTTTCATATATGACAAGTAAATTATGAAAAAATTACCTTTTATCAGTATGTAGAAGCCCTTTGCAATATGATGCTATCTTGGGAATTTTAATTTGGCTCCTGGAGCTGTAAAGGTTTTTTCAGTTTATGGTATGATTTACAATAATAATCTATCAAGACTTCATAACACAATGGGCAAGCACCTATGAAATAATTGTGGCTAAACTCACTAGCCGTTTTCAAATAATAGCTGTTGAATGTAGCTGTCTGTCTTCTAACTTTTCAGCAGAATCGATATATATTGTGAAAAATGTTTTTCGTTAAAAAAAAGGAAATATGGGAAAATTGTAGTTGACCACATACTAGGTTGCAGAGAAAAGCTAAACATCTTTAGTTTAATATCACATGGCCACTGACAGTAATTGTGGTGGCTAAGTGCCTTTTAAGGTCTTGCAATCAATAAGAGGGATTTTAAAATGATGAAAATGTTTTCCTCCCTTTAAATTACAATAATATTAGTGGCTAAAGCATGCGTCTTTCTTACAAATTAGATATTTTCAGTTGCTATTCAGGCCAGGAAATGCACCATTGCAATCAAAGTAAGATTCAGACATTTAATACTTCAGGAAAGAAAGAAAATAATTTACAAAATCATCATATAACAACTTTGTTTGGAAGACTCCGTGAGTCAACCATAAGGTGCCAAAATATTTTTGTTCTTAAAATTTTGTGGAACAGTTCAATTAGACATACAAGTCAAATATAAAGAAATTCAAGAACAGATGAGAAACAAAGTCATTAACATCTTTCAGTTTGAAAAGGGTTACAAAGCCATTTCTAAGGCTCTGGGGCTCCAACAAACACGGTGAATAACAAAAGAAAAACAAAATACCAACAAACACCTGGGAGGACCTGGGAGACTTGCCATAATTGATGGAACCATAAGTCCTGCTCTCTACCAGCTGCACTCAAGCACAGTTGGGTTATGCATCAGGATAATGATCTGAAGCACACAGGCAGGTCCACCTCTGAATGGCTCAAAAATAAACAAAACAAAGGTTTTGGAATGGCCTAAAGTCCTGACTTGAATCCGAATGAGACGCTGTGGCGTGACCTTAAAAAGGCAGTTCAAGCTTGAAAAATGTGGCTGAATCTGCCATTTGTATTTGATAAAAGATGAGAACTGGTACCGTGTTAGCCGTAGAATTACAGGAGACAAGTGGAGTTTGAATGATACCTTTATTGGCTAACTGACTGAATTGCAAGCTTTCAAGACCTCTCAGGTCCCTTCATCAGGCATGTCATTTGTATTTGGGAAAACAAAGTCATGTGCATGTGCTCTTCATCAGGAATTACTCCGCTGATCCTTTGATTTCAATGTTGAAATGACACAGGGAATGCCAACAGCCTGAGACTTATATATATATATATATATATACATACAGTATATATCTCACATATACAAACAATTATCAATAGGATTTGGTAAAATACATTATTGATTAAATAGTATGTCTATTCCATCATCAAAGTGTCCTTTTCTTGGCAGCCAGAGATCGTATTTGGAAACGACGGTGTAATAAAACACTAGTAATGTTAACATTGTATTACTTTATTTCTAAATCAATATTTTAAATTTAATAAAATATTTGTGATTAAATAGGAAATAATTCTACCTATGTTTTATCATCACCAAGGCTGCACCTAATGCCGCGTCTACATCATTTCCATAGACCAAAGGGAATGGGAATCTCTTCTCTACTTCCTGCCTTAACACCTCATTTCGGGCCAATGCGCTGCCACTTCCTATTATCCTTTTTACCCCATATTCCTGAAGTCGATGGGAAGGCAGCATAGCATGCAAGTTTTCTATGATTCCGCGGCAGAGAGCTCTAGTCACATGACCCAGTGAAAGGTCAGTGGCAGCAATGTTTGACACGGATGCGTGGCTGTTGGGTGTGTGTCTCTCACCAAAGAGGGTTGGACAAACCGTAAGACACGTCTCACTTTGAGACAACGCAGCTTTAATCGCCTGGGCATATATTTCAGAGTCGGGAACATTAAGACCTACAAAACAGAGAAGAGAAAAAAAAACAAAGTTGTTGTTGGATACTTTTATGAATGTTACAGCATTTTAAGTAACAGTTAAAAATCCTTGTGCTAACAAAATGAAACCAATCGTCACAAAAATTCTTAAAAATAAAATGACAGTTTGATGCAGATTTAAGTAAAGCCAAAAAGGCCCAATTCTTTAAAAGTCATTTCTGCCTTGGGGAGAAAAAAACCCAGATTTGTGCAGATTTGCAGCGCAGGGAAAGTGGCACTGAACTCGGTAAGTTCCCTGTTATGAGAATATCCCAAGCTTGCTATCAAAACAGTTATGACTGTCAAGTAGAGGTGGTATCTTCTAACTCAGTGACCAGATGGGAGCAAGTGCTCCTTCAACAACCTGGCCATCCCTGCAGCATGAGGTGAAGGCTGATGAACTTACTGAAAGTCCCCCACAGCAGCGGTTAATACTGGTTCCTTCCCAAATTTTGCCCTTGACTTCTTAGAGATTGTGTGCATACATGTATCATTGTGCAAGTTAATTGTGAAGAATCCAGAGAGCATCTTTTACACAATTATAAAGCTCTAATACACACAAGTAAAGTTGTAAAAGTCACTAAAGTTGTAATACCATAGTAGACTAATGAGAAGGCTACAGAGGGGCTCAAGAAAACCAAAAAAACAAGCCTCTGAGCGAATTCATTTTTTTTGAATGATCATTTTAATTTGTATGCATTCATTTTTTATTTTTTTTTTACATTTTCTACTGATCAAGGGAGCCTGAACTTTCGGTCCAGTGGACAAGTAAGCCCATTCACCCCTCCCTTCCATATAATGCACTGACACACACACGTGTATATATATATATATATATATATATATATATATATATTATAATATATATTTACACTTTAGTAAACATATGCTTACACACTCATGCTAACACAATCACACATTAATGCTTACACACACACTTATACATATGCTCTCATCCTAACATACATACATACATTCATTCATGCTCCCTCCCACCATCATCCCTTACCTCACTCACATCTTTCTTTCTGCTGCTTGCACACTGTGCCAGCAGAATCGATATTACCAAGTAACCTCGTATTTATTGACCCTGCTGCCTTCCTGTTTCCCCAGATGGCCGACCTGGTCCAAAATTAGTACCGGTGCTTTGTAAACAATTTTGTAATCCAGCTGGGCAATTGTGTCCCTGCCCCCTGGGCCAGCCCAACCCTTGTACAGACCGTTATTAAATTGTCTTTCCTGAACATCAGTGGTGGACATTGTGGGTGAAAAGGTATTATATCATAAAAAATTAAGATAGCACCAAATGTCTCATATGTATATATACATGCATTTTTATCTTTAGCTACCTAGAAAGCTTTGCCATCCATGTCTAAAGAGTTTTTTCCCTCTGTATACAAAAATACAACAAGCCCTACTGGTAAATTAAAACACAATAACACAATTAGATAAGCGCAGACTGATCTCAGGGCATTTGTCATTTCCTGAAGTCATTAGCTGATGTGTTGTGCAGACAACAACTGATTTCTGTTCTCTTCTGTTTTATGGTAAAAAGCATTCCTGTGGGTTTCCTTGTAACAGAAAACAATTTTGCTTTTAAATCTGCAAATTTGCCTAATCCTTTGGGTATGACAAAACAAAAAATGTCAAGGTCGTTCTCTCCGAGTATTCTGCATCAGTAGAAAATGTAACAAAAGAGTAAAAACCATTGTCACATGATAATATACATGGATGTAATTCCTCTAATAGTAAAAAGCCTTACAGAATTATATGGTTAAATTCTGTATTCCAGAGGGGTGAGAAACGCACCTCCTTAGTTCAGCCTTTGGACACAAAAAAAATAAGAAAAAGTCCCTACATATAGCCTGCGGGTGGTGCTTGGTAATCACAAAAAGAATGAAGAAAGAAAAAAGGCTTTTCAATTATGATTACCCAACACATCAGTACTTGTACCAACTTATCATAGCTGGGAAGCTCCCAGGGTAGGACCAGCATTGGTGGGGGTATATATTTTCAAGGGACATGGTTAGTGTTGTGAACCTAGACAGAACTAGCAGCTGATAAGGGAGCGACTAGCGCCACATCTGAAGAGCTCCCAGGTGTGGAAATAACGTGCACGCTATAATCGAGTAAACTTCCCTTGTTTTTGCTTGCGTCTGTTACTGTATGGTGCTAGAAGCCAGGTTTGTCAAGCCTTGACATACACTAACACACTCGCTGGCTCCTAGATCCCAACTAAACTTGTCGATCCCTGTTTTAGAGGGATGATTTATACAATGATGCAAACAAACTATGTCTATGTCCCTTGCGTCCTTTCTAGACAAGAGGAAATAAATTGTACACCTGGTGCTGATGTGGAAGTATTATGTTTTTGGCTCCAGAGAAACACTAAAAATCTGTGAATTCAGCTTGTTTCATATATATTTCAATGTGATTATATTATATGATCAAAGCTGGGAACATTAAGAAGTGTGATTTATTTAATTAATGAATCAAAGACTTTTGTTTTCCCTATGCACTTTCTACATAGAGGTATCCTTGATTTGTAAAATTTTCAGAGAACTCATAAAACTTCTACTCATGGCATCACTGACTTCTACCAATATTTCACTTGAGTTAAAAACTGAAAACTGGACATCATTTTGGCAGCAATATCAATAATTAACTAAAAAGGTTCTATTTATTACATAGATGTAATGGATAGAGTGAGATGTGTAAATACGGATTCCAGGATTGTTCAGTGAGACACAATGTCCGATAATTTATCGCATTAAAGTTCAAAACAATTGGGATGCCGGGGAACATTTCAGCGGATCGGACTTATCCTTCTTACAAGGAAGGCCGGATGTGGGGAGGTCACTCAGGCTTGGAGAGCTGAGTAGTACAAACTAATACAGGTCTACTGAAATTCACTATGCTTCTTACCCAAGTCAGAAATCCATCGGGACAACATTGCAACAAATGATGCGACTACATTTCCTCCATTCAAAGATGCTGCCACTGCTAGGTAACGATTATTAAAGTAGGGAAAATATGCTACGGCTTCTCCAGAGCGAGGGACGTCTTCTGGCTGGAATCCTTCTGGCATGGAAAATGTCAGCTGTGCCGATGTGCTTACATTAAGGACTTGATTCAAAGATGGATTGGGAAAAAACAAAAAAAAACATCATAATGGGAAACTGATTTCTTTTTTAAGATCCAAACACAAGGAATTCTTATATTTATTTTACACTACTTTTAAGAGTAAACCAGCAAAGCGGTGGTTTTTACGGAAAATGTCTGCAAGTAGAGTTTATTCTAAAGTTTAATATTCTCGTGGATGTGCATTATTATAGAAACAGATAAGAACGATTCGGCCTATCTAGTCTGCCTATTTTTCCTGACATAAAGGCTCAAGACCTCGAGCAACCCTTGGTCCTGTTTTAGATTGTCTCTACTTTTGTACAACAGGAAAAATCTGAGTAATTAGACATACATATAACGTTTTATATAAGTATTCAAACGATAGATAGTGCCAGTTCACTAGTATAAATGCAAAAGCATTGAAGAATGTGGTGGTACCTTTATATTTTGGAATAATATTTAGTAATTTTTGGAAGTGTGTTCAAGAGTAATAGCTTTGCAGTTTTTTGAGTGTCTTGAAAGCTAATGCTGTTACATGCGTGTTTACATATGTTATATGGTTAGTCCCAGTTTGAAATTGGTCTGTTCTGTGATTGATAGTCCATTGACAAGTTTGAGGGGTGTTCTCAGTGCTTATGTTATATTCGTTGTAGTAATCTTGTTCCTGTATAATTTTTGTTTAATGTAGCCAACAGTGTCTTTAGATGATTGTATGTTTATGGCCAAAGCTTTGTTTAGTGCGGATTGGGTAGAAACTGGGGCTGTAAAGGTGGTTTTATCGTTCTGTTTAGTATGACTTATGACTTAGGGACAAAGGGAAGCTGATACTTGTAAAAAGCTCTTCCAAAAAAAACCAAAATGTTCATTTTTTGCATCTCGATAACAAGTATATACATTGTGGGTATCTGCTCATATCTACTAACATGCCTTTAAACTGAATAAAAAGAACCACATAAACAAGAACAGTACTTATATTTTACAATACACTACTACTTACTACATTTGTAAACATGCCAGTAGGACGTGATATACGCAAGATATTCCTACCTGCATCTGTGCTCTCAGAAGCAGAAGAATAAACGGAACACTGAAAATCTCCCAAGGCGACTCCGACTTCTGTCCCTTGTGAGATACCACACCATTCACAAGTCAACTTCCCAGCTATACATCCAGAATCCTCAATATCGGGAAGCAAAACTATGGGAAATCCTGAGGCTTCTAATCTGGAACACGACAAAAATATAACCATCGAATTTGGACTTCAAATTGGAGCTATAATAGAAGTCATTTTTTCTTATAAATTACAAATTTATTCAGCTGCATAAAAGCATCTATTTTTTAGAGGAGAGGAGAAGCTTATCATTACTGTTTGGATATAAAGTGATAAGGAGCACAGAAGTCGAGGTTTAAAGTGACAGACCTTGCTCTCTGTTAATGTTGGGCTGGTTAAAGGGAGATCAGTGATATCCCCAACTGGTCCTACAACTTCTCATGGAGCAGCAGGCGCCCCCTCACAGCTAAGCCGGAGACAAGTATACCTTTGGTACAGCTAAAAGTTTGTGCTTTTCCCTTGGACCCCAGAATCACAAGTAGTGCCTCTTCTTCTCAATATGGAAACACAGAGCAAGGGAAATGGGTAAGGCACCTTCTAGAGCACCACAGACGCAAGATGTGTTAACTGTCACATATGAATATAGAAATATATACAAAATAAATACAGGAAAGTAACAGAATGAGAACTTACAAGTCAACGTTCCACGTTTTGGTCCTGGTGTTAAAATATCCCCAGCTAGCGGCATTCTGGACAGACATTTTAGGCCTTTCAAGTCCACATAGCATTGAAACAACATAGTCCTGAATGGTACCTGCTGCATCGTAACACTGAAGGAAATCTTGCCTGTATCAAAAAAGCTATATCAATAATAACTCAAAGATCATTATATCACACTCTAGTTTAATTTGAATGTTTTACTTTGAAAAGTGTAACAATAAACAATTAAAGGGAAATGACAAATATTTCTTTAATGTAAAAATGGCTTTGGTCATTACCATAGAACCTGGAAAGGCTTCTTAAAAGTTTTAATGTGATTAAACCTTCAGAGGAAAGAATAAAATGACAGATATGCCAAGATTTTTTTTGCCTAACATACTAAAGAGTACAATTAATGTCTTGTGTATGTGGGACAGTACTTGAAAATGAAAATTTGTGCAGATGATAATAGATCACATATCGTGAAAAATAAGCTTACTAGAAATAAAATTATTTCATGTAAATGTTACCGAACTGCATAAAAGTGAAATAGACAAGTGAAACAATAGTCATTTTAACGGCACATAAAGCAAACACAACAAAGAAAACAAACAAGCTAAAAGAAAATTGGTTCAACCTTTAAAGGTTCCTCCGTCCATTATCTGCACTTTAATGCATACGATAGCTCTGCTGTCTGTTTTGCAAATGCATGAGATATTCTGCATTTGCTTGCTTTTCTTCCCCCCACCTAAATGCCATGCAAGAGATATATTTGGCTAAACATCACCCTAAACATGATATACACTATATGGACGAAAGTATTGGGACACGCCTCTTAATCGTGCTTCAATTAGACCCATTGCACAGGTGTATAAAATCAAGTACCCAGCCATGCAGTCTGCATTTACAAACATTAAATGCCACCTTTGCAATATGTTAGTTCATGAAATTTCACCCCTGCTAGATATTCCGCGGTCAGCTGCAAGTGGTATTATTGTAAGGTGGAAACGTTTAGAAACAGCAGCAACTCAGCCACGAAGTGGAAGACCACATAAAATCACAGAGCAGGGTCACCGAGTCCTGAGGCTCAGTGGGCATAAAAGTCACCAACAATCTGCCAATTGCATTCCATTCAGCACAAAGAAACGCGCGTTGGGAGCTTTGTGGAGCTCTGCATGCAAACCTCACATCACCAAGTATACCGCCAAGCGTCGGATCAAGTGGTGTAAAGAACACCACCACAGGACTCTGTCGCAGTGGAAACCTGGTCTGTGGAGTGATGAATCTAGCTTCTTTGTTTGGCAGTCTGATGGGCTCTGAGTCTGGGTTTGGCTGATGCCAGGAGAACTCTTACTTCCAGTGAAGGGAGATCTTATTGCTTCAGCGTACTAAGACATTTTGGACAATGCTATGCTTTCAACTTTGTGGGAACAGTTTGGGGAAGGCCTTTTCTATTCCAGCATGACTGTGCCCCAGTGCATAAAAGCAAGGTCCATACAGGCACGGTTGGATGAATTTGATGTGGAAGAGCTTGACTGGCCACACAGAACCTTTACCTC
The DNA here is from genome assembly GCA_009364415.1 of Spea multiplicata. Taxonomy (NCBI): domain Eukaryota; kingdom Metazoa; phylum Chordata; class Amphibia; order Anura; family Pelobatidae; genus Spea; species Spea multiplicata. Next base: position 20,855 of record VKOC01005325.1, on the reverse strand, counting down.
AACCCCATCAAACACATCTGGTATGAACTGGAACACTGTGGGCAGGGGGTTTGTTCTCACCGCTGTGCGCAGGAGTGGAAAGAACTCCCGCTAACTTCGAGTAATCAACCCAGGGGCAAAAGCAATGGGACCATAGCGGAGGAGGAGGACAGCTGCTTCAGCTGTGTCAGGTAAATGTTTTCGTTTTTTCTATTCACAGAGTACATTAATATGCATTTTACTACAGGGTGGGTGTCAGGGACACTAAACTGTCCCTTTAAACTAGCCTATGACATGCCAAAGAAGCATTTCAGCCTTTTTACAACATATTACCCTTTTCAGGATATTTCCATTATTATTAGAGATACATCATTTCTTTTTACGTTAACAAATGATTTTCTTGTGGCCTATTTATCCAAAATGCTTTCCCATCATATAGTGTGTTTGCGGTCAGTGATAAATGTAATGGTGTACAAATAATAGATTAGGGTCTCAGCTCATATTAAATATGCATGGCTACACAAATGAATCATTCATCTTTAACCTCAATGAGCTGAGCAGCTGTAAACAAAAAATATATAGCACTTTTAAAAAGTGTTGTCAAGGGAGTAATAATGGCTTTGATCATTATATGCAGGTTTATCTATGAAAGACAGAAGTGTCTAGTATTTAACCGTTATAGCAACTTAGGGGATTCAGTCCAATAGGACATTCTCTAAGGAACACCAACCTCAGGAAGAAAGCAATTTGTACCTCCCGGCATGTAACTAGAATATATGAACCCTACAAATGAACAGGTAAAAAAGACATATACAAAAAAAGAAATATACAAAAAAAGACATAAAGAGTTAACATTCCCTGATATTACTACAGATTATGTGAGCTCATCTTTCTCTTGTAAGAAGGGCAGTGCTGGCCTCTTTTAACTGAAGAGACCCTTATTTATTACTGGATTGGTCAACGAGAGGTTAACCAAATTTTGATGGGTTCTAGATTCTTCACGTGGCACAACCACCAATAACTTTTGTAAGCATAGGCTTTGATTTTTACATAAATACGTTTCTAAGATTTAGAAACTCAGAAAACTTAAATTAGTAACTTTATAAAAAATATATGCCCTTTAATCAAAAAGAAAAAAAAAATAATCATACCTGTTTTTTAAATACCAGAAGATAGTCGCGCACCCAAACCCAGTCGCCACACAGAGATGCGAGTGTGGTTGAGGCAAAGAAGACAGGAACTCAGTGGTGCAACGGCCATCTTCCCAAGTAACGAGGTGACTGGCTTCTCTCGGCTCAAAAATTCGCAAATCTCCACTGTTTATCCAGTGGCAGCCTATAAAAAGAATACAAAAGGTTAGGAGCAGCCATGTAGTTTTGCTTAATGTATGTAAAATAACTGCAATTCTATGTCTTAAAAGGTAAACTAGGCTGTCCTGGAGGTTTAGGAAAATAAATGTAGCTTACCCCCATTCAGTTTTTAGGGCAACACAGCACAACTTCAACTTCTTTTAGAAAAATATTTAGGCTTCTGAGGCAGAAAAATTAAATGGGATAACTAGTCCATTAAAATGTTTTTTTTTTTTGTTTTTAATGGAATAATACTAATAAATAAAAAAGAATAAGTAACTACAAGTTTAGAAGCTATAATTCACTGTGCTAGATGCAAAGAACTTCCCAGTAGAACAGATGCACATTAAGGAGGCAGCAATGGGACATCGAGATAAAGGCTCACTTTATTGGCTGTAATATGAGGAAAGAACGAACATTGCAATTTCTATGTCTTTGTGCATAAATCCACACATGTAGCAGTATTTTAAAGAGAACGGGTAAAAGTATGACATCATTGTATCAGTGAGTTGATCATAGCTAATAGCTAAGGATACTAGCTCCTTTTCCAGTATTAATTGAGCTATATGTGACTATGTATGTCTTGGATTGTATGGACTACATACTCCCCCAACATTTTAGGTGTCATAATATATACACACCTTTGTTGGAGGAGGATAATAGCTGAGCGAGTGGGCAAGGTCACCTCAGCCATGAGGGAGCTGCAGTGGAGGTCTGTTTGCCAGTCAGCTCCACCACTGGATCTCATGAGATTTTCAGGGTGATCAATTCTGTATACACAGGCAGAAAGCATTCCACCGATTTCAATGGAGCACTTTCCTGCAACAGCCAAAACTGGTGCCACACACCGAGTGCCTTTTATTTGCACTATAAAGTAATATTTTTCATTGGTGGGACAGCATGGGAGATTTTAATGTCCCTTTAAGCAGATTCATCCTTTACACCTCATTCATCGTGAGCGTCACATTCTTCGAAACGCATTCGCTACATAATGGTTGAGGATTTCTCAAGTGAACGCCTTATGATGGGCCAGTAACTTGTTTGTCCAAAGAAACTATCTGTCCTCTAGTATTTGAGGCCTATTGGCATTGGACTCCAGCTTCCAAAGGTCCTCCACCACCAACATCACACAAAGCCTTTGGCACTGAAACGTCTGTCCCATTTCTCAGTGTTGGGCGGTGAGAAGCTTTACAATTAGTAATAAAAAAGTAGGTAAATCTATACTCTATAACTGTTTTTATACCATGTTTATAAATTACATTTTTTATTAATACAATTTTAAAAAGGGGGATTTGTACAGTGCTACGGAATTTGATGGCACTATATAAAATAATAATTTCCTTCCACATCAACTAGCTTAATGTATACCTTAGAAACATTGCACAGATAGTACTTAACACCAACTTTGCTCTCTCTACAGGTGGACCTCTTGTGGTAACTGTGGTAGCAACTGTTCTCCAGGCTAGTTACTATAAATTTAGAATACACTTCTATTCTAAAACCTTTAGTACACACATACCTACTCTAGGCTCACATTGTTAACCGAAGTCTCACTAATAGCCTTTAAAGGGACAGTTTAAATGGGAAGTCACTTGTAGTAAATGGGAATGCTTTTTGTATATGCAGAAGGGAAAGTCAATAGACCCTTTGAAGCTCATGCAAGCCGGTGCTGGTGTTTGCCGGCAGTGAGTATGCCAATCATGTACACTAGAAGCAGGATATTTATTTGGCTGAACACACCTCCGGGGAGAAAAGATTCTGGAACAGATCTATACATTTACAAGGGGAAGAAAATAATTTGAAAGGGATATTAAAGTTTTCCTTTGTTAGCACTGCGTATCCCTGAGCAATGTGTTATTTGTAGGTTGGCTTTACTTTGCACCAAATACTTGGTAAATAAATATTTTGGGTGTGCTACAGCCCTTAACACTGCCTGACGCTGTATCAAGTACTCATCATGGTACTAGAATGTCTTGTACTAAATGCCTAATAGTTTGTACTCGTATCACTCAAACGGTACACCTTGATTTGCTTTCCAGAACACGACTCCATGCATTTGTCCGGAGATGCCAATACGTGAAACTCTTTTCAGGTTCTCTCTGGGTAAAGCAGCAAGGCAGTTATTCAGAGCTTGTATTATCCGGCTGACATTCTGTTCTTTTCCCTGGAAGACAAGTAAATACTCTATAGTCCACTGTCTAAAAATTTAAAGAGACGCTCCTTTGCCCCATGAAGCCCAAACCTGGGCACATCATTTCTTGAGAGAGTAAAATAAAAAATAAGTTCACATCTTTAGGAGAAGCTGCAGCTCCCGAGTTGTGTACAAGACCCTCCATTGTGCAATTACCCCACTGGACCTCACACAATAGTATAGCACCCCTGAGCAGGAGATGTGTACGGCTGAATGACAATTAGTTAAGTTGGGTGCGCATAAAATACATAGTAGGGAAATCTGATGAATCCTAACATGCATTTGTACAGTGATATCATACACGTTTAAGACACCATAATGACTTTGTGTCCCATTAAGCTGCAACAAGTAACCAACGATTTAATTTTTTAACATTTGTTTCCTTTATTTGCAGAAAAAGTGTTAAATATGACTGAAACATCAAAATCCCAACGCATTATATCTTAAAACATTTGATTATATGTAGTACTCTTGCATAATCAGATAAAAATACGCAGCATATGTCTTCTGGCTCGGTTACCTTAGCACAATCTACTAGACAAACACCCCAGCTCCTTATCATACTGCCTTGTGATAACCACCCACAAAAACCCTCTGAGCCAGGAAAACTGCATGAAGATATTTCATTGAGGCAGGATTTCATTAGCACTGCGATGAAGAATCAGCTTAGTGTGGCATTTGAACAGGGACAGTCACTCCATAAAACAAAAACATGAGCAACCTACAAGTCTTTAAATAAAGAATGCACTGGGGAAAAAATAAACCGTAGCATTTCTTCAAAGCTAAACAGGATTACTACTGTATCTAATACTGATCTTTTTTGGACATCTCCTGTAATGACAAAGAGCGCCACCTGTTGGCTAACCCTGGTATAATTATCTTTTACTTATTAAGCGCTAACAAATTATACAGCTCTGATAACAAGTATTTTGTCCCCACAGCGAGTGTGACATGGGGTCACCAACAATGCAACAGTTGGGGTTTACCAATACAATGTATGTAGTGCAACGCAAGGGTTTAATTACCCAGAATAAACTATACAATCCACGTTATAGAGAGTTATTGACTAACCCCATAAAATGACACTTTAACCAGGGGATGAGGAACAAAAGTAACATGCAGGGCAGAAGGGTATGATACGCAGTATACATTATCTATATGCATTGTTTCATAAGGATATGTAATAACACTACTAATATATTGGTGTAAGCGCTTCAGTGATGAAAGAGAGAACAGAGCAATAAAAAGACATAAAATACTTACAAATTTAATGCATACTTAATATATGTGAAAAAAATTAATTATAATGTCAGTTATTGTCCAGCAACAATAAGGGCATATGTTGTTATGCACCTAACGCATTTCGCTGTGACAGCTTCTTCAGAGGTCACTAACACTAGTCACACTTGTAGTCTGTATTCAGGAAACCAGGTGGAGGTGAATTGCAGGCAGTAAGGGACGCCGCAGGCAGATTCCCCGACGTACTGATTGTAAACGAGATGCAAGAGAGATCACAATTTCTTTTAAAGCAGGGTTATAAGGAATTGGTATTTTTATCACCGATTAGCAGAAGGCATGCTGCCACTGAGGTGGTTAAATGATTTTGAAACAAGGTACCACGATGAAGAAACTCATCAATGGACAATTATCATTTCAGATTACCAATACATTTATTAGATTTTTTTATATACATATTAAGTATGCATAACATTTTTAAGTCTTTTTATTGCCCTGTTCTCTCTTATCTCACCTAAGCACTCACACCAATATATTATTACTGTTGTTGGTGTCTCCTATTAAGCGGTGAGAACGTGTTTCTTGGTGTTTCTTCAAGCCGCAAGCTCATAGTCTTACTAATACGCTCTTTTTTTATTTATTTTACTTTGTCTTTATCCCTTCTCCCCTATTGGCGCAGATCCACACAAAACATCCAATATAATAACATTACCATAAAAGCATGAATCTGATGCGGATCTACTGACAACACTAGGGTGTTAAACACCAAGGTTGCCTTAAAAAAGTGATTTTGTGTACAAAGGGGTCATTGACGGGAGACTAAAGGTTTCAACTACTTGCCTTCAATATGCAGGGTTTGACAAATTTGGTTCGTATTTAAAAGCCTGAAAATGTAAGAGCCAGTTTTTTTTTCCATGATCATGTTTTTATTTTGATGTACTTAAAGTTTCAGTGATATCTGCCATCAAAGGTGATTCGCCACCATCAGAAAATAGTAAAATCGTAATTACAAAATATGTAATACATAGAAAAATGATTGAATAATACAAAACATATTTGCCAAATATATTTTAATGATAATAAAGAATTGATAAATTTGTGAAAACATTAACCCATTTAATAAGATGATAAATTAATACATTAAATTATTAGCAAATCAAGTTAACGGTTAATTGGTAAACAATAAATTGCTAACAATTGTAACATAAGCTAACACGCTAGCATCATACGGTGACAGACATATGCGAAAATGATATGCTCACAAACACACACCAACACACTGACATGCTGACATACATACACACACATATAACACCACACTTATAAACATGTGCACAATTTACACACACACACTTTTCTGCCTCCAAACTCGTGTTGACCTGTGTGCAGGCTGTCTGCTGCTGCCTCTCTATTGGCACAGAGTCACATAACTTGGGCAGCTGGATGTCCTGCACCCGCATCAGCACCCCCAGGCAGCAAGGAAGGTGCCCCCCAACACTGGGCTACAACGGGGTGCTGAGGTGGGTGCCAGGCTTCCAGGAGCTCGCATTATGTGACCGTGCAGTGATAGAGAGGCAGGAGCAGGCAGCTCTCCACAAGGCAAGGGTACATGTGTGTAATGTTACATTCCAGTTGTGTGCGCATATGTATAGTGTGAGAATGAATGTGTATGGCACCCAGGGTTTGTCAAAGCCTGCTATAATGTACAGCTAAGTCAGTGGAGTTTCTTTACAGCATCCTCACCCATTTAATTATGCATTATGCATGGCCATAAGGACTGTCAGTGTTAACCTTTAAGTGGAGGAGTTGAAAGCACAATTCCCAACTCTCCATTTAGTGAATAAAGTCCTTTTTACCAACATTTGGGCACAGCTATGCCTATAGCTCGTTTACATCCGATAACCCAGTTGATCGTGTTAAGAAAATAAAACACGTTTACCCTAATACACTTCAAACTGAGCCGGCACCCCTCCCCTGTAACCCCCAATCACACTGCACCCCGGCATGAGTATCTTGGCTCTGGCTGCACAGCACATGGCCCGAGCCGGTGTCCAATAACACGGCTTTTACCGAAGTGGTGCCCACGTCAATGCCCAACACCAGAGATTGCCCGTCCATCGTTAATGACAGCCACAGCTCAAGCCGAAGTTTTAGTCAACATCCGCATACATCACTTCCGCCTTGTGAAGTAAAGCTATCGAATGGGCGGGGTCAGGGATGGAGATTGACAGCTCGCAGAGTAGCGACTAGCGGGTGAATAAGGCGTCCTGGAAGGTGATATGGGAGCAGGAAGTAGGTGAGCGAGCCCGGTAAGGGGTGATTTATTGAGGGTGCACCAGCTTATCGGGGGCGTTAGGCGATACCAGGCGGAGTCATGTGACGAGTGAGGGTGTGTAGTCACGTGAATGGAGGTTGGCAATGGAAGTTTATAGTACCCGAGTAGTGGGGATTGTATAAGATCTGATATATGTGGATAGAGGAGCGAGGATGTGCGGTAAGACGGAGCCCTATGGGACAGGGTCATATTACTTAATAGATCAGGGTGTATGGCAGTGTGGGGCTGATGGGAAAGAATCCTCTAGACCCCAATCAGATGACAGAGTCTGGTGATAAATCAGTAACTCTTATTGATAATGACCTGTGGTGCTATAGGATAGTATGGTAAATTGGCACAGACATATGGATCCATAGTTACATGTAAGACTCTGGATATAGGGCAGTCAGATTAACCCACAGCCAGAAGGAGTTTATTATAATGGGGCACCCGCTGCGATGTCTCGGGTTCCTCCTTATTGAGTTATGATTATTGGGACATAGGATGTAAACACAGACACTCCAACTGGAGGACCGCAGTGATGCGTCGGTGATGGTGAAGAGCCCTATGGTTGTGTGGTTGTTACTTGGTTCCAAATTAAGGTCTAGGATGATACTGAAAAGGTGATGGCTCTATCACATGGATCCGCAGTCCTATAATGGAGTAGGGTTGATGAGACACATTGGCATAAACAGTAAACTAATAAGGGATGATGAATAAGGAAGCAGAGCGCCAGAAGATTGGTGAGGATTTAAGTGAAGAGTAACCAAACCACCAAGTTCAACTTCCATGATAAAAGAGTTCTGTAGCTATGAGTGTCAGCTTGGGATCAGCTGTGTTTCTGGCTCATGAGGGAAGTAGGGCATAAATGTACCTGTTGTTAAATGTGAATTTAGATAGATTCATATGTTTCTCCAGCTCCAATAATGCTCTGCCTGTCACCTTCTACAAGTGGTGCTTAAAGCTGCTGGTGGACTCCTCTAGACCAGTGTTGGTTGTTGATGGGTAACTATGGCTCATGGAGGCTGTAATTGGAGGCTATTGCTATCATAGGCTAAAATGAATCTGTATACTATGGTAATGTCACTAATGTGTAGTCTAGTCTAAATAAGCTATAATTCAATATTGATTATTCCCCCCCTCTGCTTCTGAAGACAGAACCATGGACCGGTCACTAACAATACATGGTCTGGTGTTTATTTTCTGCTGCCTGCTGAAGATACCAAAGCTCTGTGGTAAGTGGACTCTAAGCATGCGTTAGCTAATTATACGAAGGTCGTGTCACTTTAGCAGACTCGTTTGTGTTTTAGATGCCGACTCTTCATCCGCCGTTCCATGGGATGATGCTGCTATTAGGATTTCTCTACCGGATGTAGTTACTTTAGAAAAAGGAAGCTCCAAAAACATAAGTATAAATGCACAGTAAGTTCCATTTTTGTCCTTCTCAACCATAACTGCCTTTGAGTGTTAAAAAGTCATTTTTGGTTGTCCCTTCTGAAGTTCAGGTCAATATTTATTGTTATTTTCCAATGGCACAAATAGTTTATTGCTTTCATGTTTCAGATATGTGTAAAAGCTGGCACTCAATGCAAACTCCACCAGTGCCACATACAGCTATGTAGCTTTTCATATCTAATGCAAAAAAGTGTTTACTGAAATGGTGGTAGATAAGTGGAAAGGTCTCCCAGCAGGAGTGGTAGAGCCAAAAACATTCAGGGAATTGAAGCATGCATGAGATAAAACTGTCCTGAATCTAAGCATCAGGAACAATTTTAAGACTTGATGGACTTTTGCTGTTTCTAGCTACGTGTAAATAGTGACTCTTCCTGTTATATTTTACCTTAGTAAAGCATAAGCCACAACTGGCCTTTAAATAGTTAAATAAATCATATGATGGGAAAGCAAAATCATGGTTTACCATGGTTACAAGTATATATCTGGACCAGTCCAATTATTAATCTTTCAGGTTTGGAAGCTTGATAGGTTTATCGTTCATTATAATTATTACACCACATATAATTATCACATATCACACATTTTTCTTCTCAGAGGAGGTTAATTACTCAACATGAGTCAACCAATAGACTCGTGCTTTTCGATTCGTACAAATGTTGCTTTTTAATAACATTTGTACCAAATAACGAGGAGGGGGCCACAACGAAACAAACCAATGCACGGCAGAAAATGAATTTTTGTTTTAGTTTTAGTTTTTCTCGCTCACTCGTTCTCAATGTCTCCCTGTCTTCTCCCCCCCTTTCCGCTTCTTCTTCTCCTTAACATGTCGGGGGGGGGGAACCTCCGCACGTACCACGTAAACACATTGCTGAACGCATCTCTGCATGGAAAATAGCTGGGGTGGAGAAAGGGGCAAATGGGGATGCTGCAGAATCCCCCAGGCATTTGCAAAAACGACATAAAAGAAATAAAGAAAGGACATCTCGGCAATCATGTGCATTAAAGTGCATATGGTAGCTGCAGTCTCCCTTTAGCAACATTTGGCGTTTTTTTTTTTCTTTCTATATATTTCTTACTTGAAACTGTAAAATTTAAAATGTGGCCATGTTAGGAGAATATATTTAATTTGATTGGTTGATCTATTCTACAAAAGCCTGATCTTTTATCATCAGCTTGTCAGATTTCAATAGTGGTTCTATATTTTGAAAGACTTTGGAACCAGGAACATGATTAATTCCAAGCATCACGGTATTATTTATTATTATTAATAATAATATTATTTTCTTTGTAAACTGTATGGGGAAACTGCATTCATGTATAGTACAGTATATGATTAGCACGGTTGATTTCATTTTTTTTCTTTTCAGTGTTCCCGTGAACGAAACTATTGTGTTTGCTCTTAACATTACCTATTCCTCGAAGAACGTCACCATTGTACATTTTCCGGACCAAGTAAGTGGTGTGTTCTGTGTCTGCATTTAAGAAAACGCATACAAATAATTTTGGTTTTGGTTTTGATTGTTGATCTCAAACCATAGTGTTTTCACCATTCACCAGAGGAGAGGAAAATGTTGCCGATCGGTCAGGGACCAACTGGCAGGATCTCCCAAAATCACATATTAACAAAAAACAAATACAAGCGCCATAATAAATACATAAGTGCCAGCATATATAAGGAAATAATGGCAGGAAAAGTATTATTTTCCTATCTACTCATTTGGTCCATTTTTTTCAATTTGGTTCCAAGACTCTCCACACACATGGGTCAAAAGCACTCCTGTCACAAAAGTGGCAAGAAAACAGTCTACTGAGGGGTAAGCTCCTAAAAAGTTCATATAACGACATTTTTTTTTCTTTTCATAGATTGTTCTTCCAGCGAAATCAGACCATTCCTTCTTTACAGTGGACGCTGTTGAAGTGGGACAAGTTACTTCTTACTTACACAGCAATAATTCACATAAAACTTGGCGAGTATCCCCCAGAAAAAGAACGGTTATATAGATGCTTTGTTCATTAGCACAGTGTAATGAAATATTCTTATCACATGCATTTCATGCGTTTCACTTCTCCATTTGGTAGTAGGATTGCTCAAAACAGCTGCTTAGCGAATAGTTCTCAAGAAGGAAAGTTAAACTGAGTCAGAAGCCCCACTGCAGAAATATTCCGGTGAAAACCACTTACACACACCAGCACACAACAACACAACTAATAGTCCTTCCTAGATACCAGTAATGAAGTATTAGAGTGTTTTTGATGAGATGGACTTGCTAGAAACAAAGCTCAGAAAGTGCTTGGTAAAAGGGCGAAATAGTGAAACGCTCACCTAATGTAAATGTAATGTTGACTCTGTTAGGCTATGATGTGTTGATTTACATATGAACATACTTACCGGTATGTTAAAGTTTACAGACTAAACATGATGTTCTGACCCTTTAATGCATATGAGTGTTGCGTGGTCCCTTTATATTTGAAGTGTTCTTTTTGCAAATGTATGGGGGGGATTCTGCGGAGTCCCGCGTGTGCGTTTGCATATAATCTAATAGCTTGTAGAACCCCATTTACCAGCAGTAACTTGACGTAATCATTTTCTGTATGACTTAATCCGTTTCTCACAGTGTTCTGGTTTGAGGGCATTTGTTTATACAGAGCTCTTTTAATGTTTCGCCATAACATTTCTATCTGGTTAAGGTCTGTACTTTAACTCGGCCTTTGCAACACCTTGATTATTTTGTTTTTCAGCCATTCTGGTGTGCTTGGTATCATTGTCCTGCTGCGTGACCCAATTTCGGCCAAGCTTTAACTGTTGGACAGATGGCCTCACATTTGACTCTAGAATACTTTGGTATACAGAGTAGTTCATGGTCGACTCAATGACTGCAAGGTTTCCAGGTCCAGTGGCTACAAAACAAGCCCAACTCATCAACCCTCCACCACCATGCTTGACACTTGATATGATATGCTGTGTTTTGTGGACACTGTGCATTATGGCCAAATATCTCCGCTTTGGTCTTGTCTGTCCAACGGGCATTGTTTCAGAAGTCTTGTGCTTTGTTCAGATTGAACTTTGCAAACCTAAGCCTTGCAGCTATGTTCTTTCTTTTAGAGAGAGCAGGCTTTCTCCTGGCAACCCTTCCAAACAAACTATACTTATTCAGTCTTTCTAATTGTAGAACTTTAACATTTAACCTGCTAACCTCAGGCCTGTAGAGTCTAAGCTGTAACTCTTGGGGTTTTGCAGTTTCATGGTCTGACCTTGGGGTGGATTTGCTGGGATGTCCATTCCTGGAAATATTGGCAACTGTCGGAATGTTTTCTAGTTTTGAATAATTTTTCTCACTGTAGAATGATGGACCTTTAAATTGTTTGGAAATGGCCTTATAACCCTTTGCAGATTGATGGGCAGCAACAATTGATTCTGTAAGATCATTGCTGATGTCTTTCCTCCAAACCGGCAAGCTGCTAAAACTTCAGATTTTGCAGAGGTGGTCACACTTGCTGATGATAAATTAATAAAGGACCTGTCTGCTACTTAGCATCTTAATTCCTATGGAAGCAGTAAGAGTGTACTTAGTTAAATCATGACACGTGTAATATGTCATGTGTTGTTCATCTGAGGTTGTGTTTACCCAATTTTTAGACCTGCTAAGGAACGGATGATTGAATTCTTTGGTTTTACATATCGGGACATAATAACAAAGAGGGTGTACTTTTTGTTTTCACACAAAGTACATTTACTTCTTTGGTAGAGCTGTTACATTTAAGTAGCAGTTATAGAATGCCTGCAACATGATTTTAAATGTGGTTGTAGCTCCTATTGCCTTTCAGTAACCAAGGTTTGTCATTGAAATTCTTGATGATAATAAACTCTGTCAGCATAATATTAATATTTTTTTGTTTAGGCAACGTGTCCGTTTCCTGGTGATTCACAGCTTCACTGTGGAGGTCTTGGAGCAGGTCATAGGCTGGATCTATTTCTTCGCCTGGTCTGTGTCTTTTTATCCACAAGTGTTTGAGAACTGGCGAAGGAAAAGGTACCAACTATTTCTATAAATTGAAGTTACTAATGACCTAGCATATATGCCTATAACTAGTTTTCTGCATACAACTTGCTCAATTTGTTGGTAGGGAATGTATGCGGGGGAAAAGGGGGAGGGTGGTAGATAAATGGCACAGCCTCCCATCAGAAGTGGTAGAGGCTAATACAGTATTGGATAGGTATAAAGCTGTCCTGAATCGTAGATGAGACTGAGGACTGATTAAGATGTGAGTAGGCAGACTAGATGGGCTGAATGGCTCTTATGTGAAATCAAATTCTGCGTTACGTGAATAGCAGAAATTGATCCCCTATTGAAGAGACCTAGGGCTACTTTGTTACAATGCAAACCTGAAAACATGAGCATAGCTATACAGTACAGCAATGAAAGGAATTAAAATAAATCTGGAATGCTTAACATTTGCAATACATAATATAAAAACCCTTTTTGTATGGAGAAAAAAAAACTTCTATATGGAATACAATTAGTGGCCAGAAAGAGCAAATCTTTGATTGAAAGCTAGCTATTCTTAAAAGTTTGTAGGGCATGGAAGAAAAAGTTTATAGTTTTAAATTCTATACAGCATTTTAGACCAACTGCTTGTAAATGTAGAGATTATGTTTTTTATCGGTAGTTTTATGGTTATGCTGCATTTTGCTTTGCTTTGAAGGAAAATAATTATGAATATATTTATATAATCAATTTATGTCTGCAGTTATTGGCAAACCAACTCCCAATGGGGCAAAGCTGTGTCATTTTGTGTTTGAGCTGTACTGTATACCCTGGCTTTACTGTGGCCAATAATGATAATAATGTTTTGTGTTAATTGCAGCGTCGTGGGACTGAGTTTTGATTTTTTGGCATTGAATCTCACTGGTTTCATTGCATACAGCGTTTTCAATGTTGGGCTGTTCTGGATACCATACATTAGGGTAGGTTTTTAATTGTATTCTTCAATTTCCTCGGCTAATCTGTCGGGCAGTTCATTAAACTATGTCTGCAACTATTATTATAGGAAGAATTTCTTCAGATGTATCCCAACGGAGTCATCCCAGTGGATTCAAATGATGTTTTTTTCAGCCTCCACGCGGTGCTGCTTACGATCATTACTATCGTTCAATGCTGCATTTACGAAGTGAGTGACATCAACAGAACTAAACATTTCTTGTAAATTGAATTTTGCTGAATATCGGTCACTATCCACTTTATGCTTGAACTTTGTAAATACTTAAAGGGGCAAGGAGCACTGGTCTGGAACAGGTCTAGACACCATTGATTGTTGGGCATCTTGCCAGACCTTCTGTTTTACACAGGGGATAGAGGACTTCATTATTTACAAAAATGATTACTTTCACCATCGTGGAATGCATTGCGTAAGAAAGAGAACATTATACATGCTAGACATTTATACCCAGCTTTATTTGGTTTTTACTGTTTCTGTATACTTTGTGCATCAGCTCTAATGTTGCCGGTACATATACATTTTAAAGACTTGTGTTTTGTTTTCGCAGCGGGGCAACCAGAAAGTTTCCAAAGTAGCCATCGGCCTCCTTGTCATTGCCTGGTTATTTGCTTTCAGCATGCTGATTGTGGCCGTGGTTGGGAAGGTCACGTGGCTGCAGTTCTTATTCTGCTTCTCGTACATTAAGTTGGCCATTACGCTCATGAAGTACTTCCCTCAGGTAAAGTGTCGACGTTACCATGGATCTTCAATCAGCAATACATTGATTATTAACTATTTTCACTTGTGCTCATTTGACTGATCCAAGCTTATCTGGAAAATGTACAGATCTTTTTAAATGTATGAGGGTCTGTAAATAACATCTGATACAGCATCTTGTAATGTAAAACTAGAGAAGTTGTTATCATCATTTACACACCAACATGTAATGTTGATCTGTAGAAAGAAGTCTTGAATAGGCCTAAAGGTGCAGTTCCATCTAGATATTTTTTTCCTAAATACTTACAGCAAGGCCTTGTAATTTGTTCCTGCTGTCTCTGGTTGTCTGACCGTTTTTAACATCACGGAAGGAGTGTTTGCTTGAAGGTCTTCTGGTTTAAAGGGAACTGGGGGTGTTTGTAGGAGGTCACACTGCTGTGATGTAAAACCTAGACGATGGCTTTGGAAAAATGACAGGACTTGCTGTAGTACAGCAATAAAAAAAAAATTTAAAGCTGTTTTTACGTCTGGCACAAAATAAAATGACAGGCTGCTCTTTCCTCCCTTTACATGATGCAACTTGTATCCGGTAATATTTTTGATGTGTAGAGACCTAGACATTGTTTGATTCATTACTCGCCATCAACTTGTTTGTTTCTATTATGTTATATGGAACACGATTTGCATTTCCCAGGCTTACATGAACTTCCGTCGGAAAAGCACTGAAGGATGGAGTATCGGAAATGTTCTGCTAGATTTTACAGGAGGAAGTTTCAGTATAATCCAAATGTTTTTACAGTCTTATAACAATGGTAAGTATAAAAAACTACTATAACCTCAAGCCAATGCTTGCATCTTGTCCATTGACAAGTTTAGTGTACATGGACTCATAAGATTATTATGTTTTAGATAGCGGCATCATATTCCAAAGTGCTGTATAATGGGGGTGCATATGGAACATAATGTGCTCTACATAAACAGCTCGCAATTCCTTAAACACATTTAAGCCCATTGTACAGCACTATAGAGTACGATCATTCTATATAAGTCAATAAATATATGTATTATTATTATTATTTGCCATTGAATGCTGCACAAATGTCGAAGCAGCCTTCAAAGTTTGTGCATCCAATTGTTCTCAGAATAGGTAACATCAGTGCAGGCGCTTACAACAGCTAAACCATGTAAAAAAACGTTTAACAAGTGTCATGATCTGTTTGCTTATTTAGTGGGCATCTGCTGATGGATTTGTTGGAATGGGATTTAGTGGTTTGCACATTACGGTCGGAGTAAAAAAGTACCGTATTTTCCGGCATATAAGACGACTTTTTAACCTGTGAAGATCTAATCAAAAGTCGGGGGTCGTCTTATACGCCGCGTACTGAAGCTTACCGAGCTGGACCGGAGAATCACGAATCTCTAGGGGAGGGGCGAGCGGAGAAGCCACCTCCCCTGGGCCGGTCTTCAGGGCCGCGCCGAGGTAGGTGCAAGATCGTGATCTCCCCAACTAGCCCAACATTAGGGAGCTCGAGGTCTGGCACTTCAGACCCCGGCTTCTGTGCTCCCTAATCAGTATGCTCCGGGATGACGTCATGGAGCAGTAAAGCAGAGGGCTGAAATGACAGACCTCGCGCTCCCACAACTGGATGGAAGATAGAAGATGAGAAAGGTAAGAGATGGGGAGAAAGGGGTGTGAGTGCAGTGTATGTGTATATATGTTGGTGTGAGATGGTCAGTGTATGTGTATGGTCAGGTTTGTGTAAGAGAGGCAGTGTAAGGTATTTTGTATGTTTTGTAAGCTGGTGTGTGTGTGTGTGTATATATATGTATAATATATATATATATGTGTGTGTGTGTTTAAAGACAGGGGTGTGTGGTGAGGGCAGTGTATAAATGGGTATGTATGGACAGGCATAGGTTAGTATGTGTGTGTAAGGGCAGTGTATGTATGTATATGTATGTGTATATGTGTTTTTGTAAGCTGGTGTGTTCGTGTATATGTGTGTGTAAAGGAAGGGGTGTGTGAGGGCAGTGTATGTCTATACATGTGTGTGTGGACAGGCATATGTTAGGGAGAGCTGACCCACCCAATCCAAGCAGGCTTTGTATACAACAGCCAATCACCGTAAGGTACATCGCTTGCCGTGATTGGCTGGTTGTTGTATACTGGGTAGAGGGGTAGTCTTGTACGGCGAGTATAGCCCAAACTCTATATTTTAACTGGAAAAGTTGGGGGTCGTCTTATACGCCCAGTCGTCTTATACGCCGGAAAATACGGTAATAAGGTAGCTGAGATAATGAAGCTGCACCATTCATGACACTAAATTATAGTGCTGTTTTTCCTTTAAACAGATGAATGGAAGTTAATATTCGGAGACCCAACTAAGTTTGGTTTGGGAATTTTCTCGATTTTCTTCGACATTGTCTTCATCATCCAACATTACTGCTTGTACAAAAAGAGACAAGGGTATGAAAATGTTTGACTGAACATGAAGACGTTGATACAGCAAACCAGTCCAAAATCTTTGGACTCCATTATTGTGCCTTTAATGAAAACTTGAATTCTTTCCCACCATTTATGCAACATCGCTATGCAACACCCTACAGAGTAGAAATGGTTGGAGTACTGAAAAAAGCCTGAAAATTGTAAAAAGGGAATTTGAATTGAATCAGTATCAAAAAAAATGCACTTTTGGAAATATGCATTAGGAACCATTTTTTGTAATCCTGCTGTATCATTACTTAGAGACATACCTCAGTGATTTATATTCTTGAACTACCATCTTGAATTATTGTGTGAAACCTTGGTTACCAAAGTGAGCTTTTCTTTAAAGCAAAAACAAAAAATAAGTTTGGAATCATTTTTATATGGTTGATCTATTTTTATTTTATTATGTGTGATCTTAAACAACGGTAAGAATGTTGAGTCTGGGGAAGAGGAAATAAGAAATGGTTTTCTCTACCAGTGCCAAATATCAGAAAAAACCCTAATCTTCCAAACAAATCATTGATTAACCCCAGACACATGGATAAACGGTCAGTTAACGACCAGCGACGTGCCTTGCACATCATGGTATTCAATAAGCTTAGAAAGTCCAAAAATATATTTACACATTTTTTTGTTTATGAGGAGGTGCTAAAATTATTGCTGTATCTTCCAAAATATCCTGGCATGGATTTGAAAACAAGGTTTTGAAATAGCAAAATGCTACTTGTGTTTATTACCCAATAACTTGCAAAAGCAGTACATAAAACATTGTACGATTTGCAGAAACACTCAATCTATTTGGCAGTTCTTTCATCAGTTTGTATTGATGAGTAAAACATTTTGTCAAGTGAAAGTGTGTGTTTTGGGGTTTTTTTTTTCTAAATTTTCATCATATGTTATTCCTTTTGTTATAGGAAATTAAATGATATAATCAAAATAATAGTATCTAGATAAAGCCTTTGTTGCTCTAATTTTTTCCAAATAAATTATAAGTGTATATAACTTGTGTGGGTTTAGTAACAGGGAAGGAAATTACAGCTAAACACAAGAACCCCAAAAATAAAAAACAGCCTTAAGGGGTTAATCATAAAACCCTAGTTTTACATTGGCTCTGTGATGTGGTGCAGGGTTTAAGATTTGTGTGGCATTAGGAGTAAAACAATAATGCTTCCTAGAACATATAGTTTATAATATCTATAATATTTTCCTTGATTGTTCTTTAAGCACATTACCAAAAAATGTGGATGTTTTCTTTTATCAACAAAAGCACAGATGGATTGTTATTTATAATTATCTGATAAATATCACTGTATTGTATGGGCAGTGGTTCTTTTCTGTTACAGCAGGACGGGGACTTGATTGTTCCATTTGGTTTTGGTGGATTGTATTGAAGTACTTTTATAAATGAATAAAATAACACATTTAAGATTTTGTAAACTGCAATGTGTCCTCTGCTCAGTAGTGGAGAGTTAAATGATTTTACGTATCTGATAAATAAATGAATGACATTGTTTAATATTAATGGGCCTTTTCAAAAGTAACCGTGTTTCGGATAGAATTGGATTGATTGTTGAAAATGTGCAATGAAAGATTAATAAATGCAGAATGTACTGTGTAAAAAAAATCTGTATCTTATCTGTTCCACATGTCTGATAATAACAAAAGGTTATGGGGCACTTGAAGCAATGCACTACATAGCATAAGAACAGGTAAAACTGATAACCCAGGGTCTTGGTTGGGGTATTTTATTGCTTCTAGTAAATACATCTACATGAATGAATATATATGTAAACACAAGCTACATTTGGTAATGTTGGACAGAGATCAAAACCACAATAAAGGTAACGTGGAATCTAATGCTGCAGAATAACTTGGAGGCCAATCGGGTGCCTCCCTGATGGTTTTGTATGATCCATAAGTATCTGCCCGGACTGCTCAGCATTAAAGAAACCATTGAATCTGAACAAATGCCCAACTCTATTTGCAGAAATGCAGCCCCACACTTGTAAGAAGCCCCCAGCAAACATGCAAACCACCGTTCTTGTTCCCCACCGTTCTTCTGCCACAGCCAAACATATCAAAATTTGATTCATCCTTCCAGAGCATCTGCTGCCATTGTTCCTGCGTCACAGCTACTGTGTTTTCAAGAATAGTCGAGTCCCTTGCCGTTATTTGCACGTTAGAGGTATGGCTTTTGACTGCAAGTCTGCTGTGAAGAACAGTTTAGACCTGACTTCTATAGTCAGTAGATGCATGTATCTGGGTGCCATTGGTTTCAGCCAATGCTGAGTTGATGAGACTGCTGGACATCTCCCGATTCTGAAAGTAAGCATTATGTGTCTTTCATCTGCTGCACTGTTTCCTTGGCGGACCACTGAATCTACAGTCCTCAACATTTGTATTTGGTTTCTTCAAAAGAGACATCTGGAAACCCATATCTGAGAGTTCTTGCAAATGCCGTATAACTTTCTTGTGTCTTTTTGCTCGTTTAATCATACACCTAACTACATGCCTATACAATCCCTGATTTTGTGCAGAGGGTGGTCACGCCAAAAATTATTAATTTTGATTGATTTTTCCCTTCTGTTACCTTTTTAGCATTTAACAAAATTCCAACTACTAATGTATAACTAACTTATTTAAATGCCTTCTTACTTTACAGCATTTTTACACCTGTCTACAACTTTTACACAGAACTGTATGTATATTTATTGTTTGATGTAGTGCTGTCATATTCTGCAATGGGTGGGATCACTACTGAGGAGAAGATGCTGAACACAATATTGGGTGGTACAAAAAAACAATAAAAATATTGGGTATTTCTAAACTTAGGACAAATTTGTAAATTTTTTATAGGTAGTTAGATGAAATGATAAAAATGGTATCTAAAGAAAGTCCCTAACCCCAGCCCCCAAAAAAAAATTAACACGTAACAATGAACGAGAGGAGAAAATAAATACAACCTAAAAACAAGGGACCACAACATGTTAAAACTGCCTTGGTCCAGGAGCGTACAAAGAGAAAAAAACAGCCCTTAAGGGGCTTTGCGTGGGTTACAAAAGTTTCAAAAACATTTGGCATCCATGACAGGGAGAAAGTTAGTTGTAGCGTCCGTTTCACTGCATATTTTACAGACAGTACTGTCACAATGATCTTAAGTTATTTAGAATTTTTGACGGTTATGATATATATACATACATTTATCCATGTCAGGTAAGAATTAACAGATCATTTTGGTGAATATTAATAGTAATGTAACCTGTTTAACCCAAACCCATTACACACTAGCCTGCTGAACAGATTATAAATGAAGAAGGTAATATTTTGCAGCAGGTGTGGGGGGGGGATGACAGTTATGCGTTAATACAATGACTATTACTTTAATACCCCACAGGATCTAATGAGGCTCACACAGATAAGGTGCTAACATAATGTTGTGTACTAACCTTCAGAGAAGCCGGGGCTGCCTGTCAGTTACAGCTCATCCCTCCTGCTGCATTACAGTTCTAACCGCGTTTGAATGTGCGAGTGAAGCTTCAGTTACTCACAGAAACTGACTCGGGAAATGGAGGGAAACCGCGGCTAATCAGTGACTGATAACCCCTGTATAATTATACAAAATCTGCTCACTGCCAGCACACAGAGATCAGCGAATGGATCAGAAAGATTAGGTCGTGGGGGTGAGTGTTATCTTGCATATATCACCCAAATAAAATAGGATTAAAATAAGCAAACTGTACAAATAACAGACAAAATAGATTTAAAAAATCTAGGCATATGTGAGAATGACATTACAGAGATTAAAAACATAAACATTGTTTTTGTCATGTAGTGTAAAAAGAGTCAAGTTTTTTTAGTCAGTTGAAACAAAAACAAATGGTTTATATATATATAGATATAAGGGTAACTTAGATCATAAATCAAAAGTGTTTATTTTAAAGATACAGAAAAAAACTTATGACATAAAACAAAATATGGGACTATCCTTTTAAAATCATCTAGGACACTTAGCATCAGTAGTGATATCATGAAGAGAAAATACTGTGACATCACAATGACAAGCACCGATAACTGCTGCAACATTTCATCCTCTACAGAAACATCTGAGGCTGTGACGGTGCTTCACCTGCATGAAGGGTTTGTCTGCAG
>VKOC01005324.1:0-23926 GCA_009364415.1 Spea multiplicata | reverse complement strand
AAAGCCCAGCTTGGTTCAATTAACTCTCTCTCCTTATTCCCAGCCAAGATAGCTGCTGCACAAAAAGCCTTGCTGGATTTATTTTGTTTGTTTGGTGTTTAGTTGGGAGGTGGGGAAGCCACCCCAACCTAGAGAGGAACCAGAATCCTATGTTTAGTTAGTGCTCAGATGAGCAAGGGTTTATTTTTGTTTATATTGTATTTATGTTTAAGCTGCTGGTTTGAAGAAAATAAATATTTCAATTTTATCTGGATCTGGAACTGGCGTTTGTATTACCCTAGAAGACAAGTGATTCTAAAAGATCTCTGACTGATTCCTTGTGCTTTAAAGGACGTTCAGTTACAATATATATATATATATATGTGTGTTTGAAAGTATGAGCCATGTATGTGGAAAGTCCTGGAGCAGTCCAGCAAGAACATTCCATTTGTTTCTGAGTGAATATTCCATATTCAACAAGACCCAAAGTGTATGCTCTATGAGTGGGACTGAATTGCCAAAGTGGAAGTGATTTGGGACAGGGCTGGACATGGTGTTTCCTTCCAGCTGTTGGTCAACTGCAGACTCCATGGTTCTCTGCTGAGGATCATTGGGATCTGACCTTCACTGGCCAATGGACTGCTGCTCTTTTCCCATGACTGGCCTAGAGATGCCATTATAATATGCTGTATCATATATAACAGCATATGGTAATCTCTTATACCCAGCAGTCTCCCTTCTTTTGACCAGTTTCAGTAATCTCATGTATGGCCCTTGTGCTCTGTGTCAGGATTTGTTGCAAATGTAAGCATAAATATTATTCATTAAATAAATGTGTCGAAAAATAATTAATTTCTTGTAAATACGGTAAATGGTGAAATTTTCCCCTTAGTTTAGCATACTTCTCTTTTTTATTTGCATCATGTTCATACAGATCCTCTAAATGCATGTTTTGAATGCTTCACCAGTTATTTTCCATATAATCAGCAAAATTACTGAGTTGCTAAAATTCTCTAGAAAGCATTGTGGATCTCCCAGAAGTATTACCGTAGTTTAGTTTTAAACCTGATCCATCAAATAATCATTATTATTATTTATTGATTTCTATAGTGCAGTCTTTTTCAGTGCTCTACAATGGGATATAATATTCACTAATCTATATATATAGGGTGAATCATGTTGTGTATCCCATAATTTCATAAATGTCCTCCACTTATAAGAAATATCTTACACATTATATCCACGGTTGTTAATTTTGATTTCTTAACTAATGTTTATATATTAAAAAAATATATATGTTTACAGTTTAGATTATATTTTAATTATTCTTCAGTATGAATGGTGGTGTATATTAATAGCTTATAGGTTTTTATAATATATATATATATATACGCACACACATACTCGTATTGCAGAATCAGAAGATGATAAAAAAACAACATAAATTGTTATTGGCGTCTATTCGTATTTGTCAAATAATTTGCATATTTGCAGCCTTACTGCACATTGTCTCACTTACCCTATGTTGTTAGTAACGATGCTGATAATTAGTTGTGTATGAGACGTAGAATATACACTTTAAATTATATTTTGTTATAATAAATAATTTCGGTGGCAGCTGGTGGTAGAAGTATCCCACCCCTTGTCAACTTACTAATTGACCATACAGATATTTGTAGAAAACATAAAAGGGAATTCTATATTTGGAACATTATTAATGTCTAATAGCTGGATAGGACCGTTTGGGGAACCTCTCTGGTGTACCCATGAATGGGAACGTAGGATATATTTTGTCGGGAGACCAATTTAAAGTCCAACATACAGTACGTCCTTTACTGGGATACTCTGCTGTCCCACCAGTTTTTCTAATCAAGAAACTTACTGGGGGAGTCCTGTGTGTATTAAGCAGACTAAAGAGAATTCAGGATTACGAAATCATTCTTTATTCTGCCATCTTCATAGGTAAATGTTGTAAATGTAAATGTAAAGTCTAAGCATGCTAGTGACTGGGTTGAGTAATGCAACAACATCATCAGAAAAACATTTTTAGATCAGCTTTAAAGTTTTAACATTTAATCAAAAATTGTTACATTCACTGCTATGTGATTTACTTGGGACGGTTGGCAGGAGATTTTACAAAAGGGGTTTTTTAACCCTCTCACTTCGCTGTTCATTATAAAGGACCACGAAGGGCCGATCTGGCCGTGTATAATGTGTAATTCAATGGGTAAGGAAACTGATTTAACTATACAGCATGCAGGGCAGCAGACATGCCCTGGGGTTGGCCCTTCATAATGTATAGTGAAATCAAGGAACTGAGACATAACTCTGGAAGCTCTCTTTTTTCCGTTTTCTTATATGCGTGTTCATATAATATATAATGTTAGGATATCACTGCCATCGGCCTGTGATTTACTCTCAAGTACTCCTAATAGACACACATATATATATATATATATACACATCAGGTGATTCGAAAAATAAAAATAATTATTAATGCTGCATGCTGTGTCGTTCCATCACATTAGTTCATTTTTGGAAGTACACTTTTTTAAGAACATTATTGCATATTTGGCCTCATAAATATATATATTTAAAACCTTGCGTTTCCTGTAGATCTCTTATGATATGGGCAGGGGCAAAAAGAGCCCCTCTGTGTTTAATTCAGTAATGTTCTCATCCTAGGAGAAAAGTGCTTTTGTACTGTGTATGAGCACTGAATAAATCTTACATACATAAGGCATGGGCACTCATATATAGGGTTGCTTAGCACAGACAATGTATAGAAATTCAATATTTCACTTAAAAATACTGGTAACATATTAGTGTATCTTTCCCTGATTTAACAAAAAATAAACTGCCTGTTCCAGACTACCCTTTTATTATGAGGAATTTGAAAGAATATTAAAAAATATCATTTTCTTATTATCTGCTTGCCACTAATACGTGACTGTATCGGTGGAGCGGATCGTAAAACCTCCTTACAGAGGAGACGTTAGAACCGTTGTCTTATCATCCACCTGTAAATGACTTATACTCATTTCATAGAACCGGTCTGCTATAAATAAGACACAAACACAAAATAATAGATCTTTAATGATTTGTCTCTTTTCTCCTCTCCTCTTTTTTTTTTCATTGGGTAGGTTCTGCAATGTATTTTATCTTAAAAATCTAATAAAGAAAAAGATAACATACTACACACATCAGAAACCTCCCTTCGGGACGTCAAGAATATTGATGGTTATTTCTTAAAAGTCTCAGACCATATATCACGTTCCGGGTGCACACTGCTGGTTTTTAACAATATTTTTATTTAACACGAGATGTCAAGATTTTTGTGAAAATGGAACTACCAATAAAATGGAAAGCTTGTATATCACAGAGCATGGTGACAGCTCTGAGACGGATGTGACTAGGGGGAAGGATTCTGCCGTGACCCATAACATTTTTCTGAGGTGCTAATAATTTCTGAACAACTTTATTAACACTTTGCTGTTACACAATGAACAATTCCTGTTAGTCTGGAGGCAGTGTAGGAGCGGTAGGGTAGCTGTAGATTTATGCACATGGGGTATATTATGGTGCTTACTGAATAGACTGAAAGGAACGCTCCTGCCACCGCATGCACTTTAATGCACATAAGAGCTGAGCCGCTCCTTTTAATTTTTTAGTACTATACACCTTGCAAATCCATGAGGGCATTCTACAGAATCTTAAATGTCTTTTTAGGGGTGTCAAACGTCTTGGGGGCCACAATAAATGAGCTGACCCTGAAACACTTGAAGTATTAACCCAAATGTGTCAACCAAATTACTCTACTGGTCCTCATAGAAATCTTGACTGGTCATTACGTAGAGATCTCTATTAAAGCAGTGATATGAACCATAACATACTGGGCACAAAAACGCCAGCTGGAAGTATTATATGGGATCACAGCAGAGTGCAATAAGACAGAGCCAGTTCCAGACTGTGCAACCCTGAGAATCTGAGCCTTGACCCTGAGATTGGGTCAAAACTAGACTTGGGCACCAGCCAACTCTTCGTGTTCGTCTTCGTGGTAAAAAAAATCTTTGTATTCCACAAATATTCACCCGTTCCTGTGTTCGGGCGAATATTCGTGTGCATTCTTCCTGTTCGTTTTTTTTCTTTTTTCTTTGTGTTTTGACGGTTTTTTTGTAGAAGGGGTTAATACAAAACCTGCACTTCATTGGTTGATGGCAGACAAGTCCCCTACTGGCGACCAATAGAGTCGCACATACGATCCTTTAACTCTTGGAGCGGGGAGACAGGCCAAGTTCATCCGTCAGGCGTTAAAGGGCCGTGCGAGCAACTCTATTGGTCGTCTGCAAGGGCCTCCTCCGGCATCAACCAATTGGAGCCCTCCGCTCTTCATAGGGAGTTTCCTAACTAATCCTGTGTTGAATATCTGATTCAAGGAACACCGTTAATGACGGAGCTGGCCGATACATGGCTGTTTATTCTAAGACTAATTATAAAAGTGTTGTCCACTATTTCTTAATCTCAAGATGTGGGTTTTTAGAAATTCCTGCTATTTTTCTGCTTTGTGTCAAGAAAATAGTGATGACTCATTTTTAGTGCAAATACAAATCCATATTTAAAATTGGATTTTTTTTGCTTATAGGCAGATGGTACAAAATCTGTTTTAATCTTAATTATAAGTTAAGATACAAGGGCAGGTTCCCATAAACAATTTAAAAAATGTAAAAATCCATACCTCTGAATATTTCAAGAGGACAAAGTGGGAACTTTTGTTTTTTCAAGGGCTGTAGAACATTTTGATGTACTCATACCCACCAAACAGCATGAGCTCCTTGAAAAGGGACATTAAGTTTGAAGAACAAAGGGGGACTGTGCCAGGAAGCATGCCAAGTAAGTCATTGATAGCTGGGCTATTGGAAATGTTTTCATATGTTGGCGACTATGCCTGTTAACCTTGATTAGATCCACCATGGATGTGCCTGTGAAATTTTTGGCTTTCCCACCTCCAAACTGTCGGAGATGCCTCCTGGAACAAATGAAAAGCCAGATTGCATTTATGGGTTACATCCATGTTTGGCTCTTGCTGCTTCATCGCATGCATTTAGATGGGGCAGAGCTTATGGAGTTGAAACACTTTGATTAAGTTGCACAACAGTCAAACAAAGGCAAAAAATACAAAGAAAAGCTTTTTGAGAACTTAGGTTTTCATTTATATGCTCTGTTTTAAGGTTGTGTATCATTTGCATTATAATTTAGTTGCCAGAGTCAAACGTATTACTGCCTTGTAATACACTAAACAATTTACCATGATATTACTGGTTTAATATTGATATTACTAATAATACTATTTAAATTCTATTTATATGGTGTACTTGATTGAGCAGGGCGAAGGCTCTCCTCACTTATCACCTCTTCGTTTTCATGTCTACAAGACCTCACTAATGCTGCCCCGTATCTCTGGAACCTACTTCCACCTAGTCTAGTCTATGTCATACTCCTTGAATATATGTATTGCAAGAAACGCTGCATAAATTGTTGGTGCTATATAAATAAAAGATAATAATAATAATAATAATAATAATAATAATGTGTTCCTCTAGAGTAGATAATATATAATTGTCTGCCTGTAGGGGGAGCTCTGAAGAGTTTCATTTATGCTTTGAGCTAATGGGAAATTTATATGTGACATATATATATAACATTAATGTATTCTCTACATATTAAGGAATGGTTACTGTTAAAATGATTTAAACTATTATGATGATCTGTCTTAACATGTGTATCTCAATGTTTGTTTCCAATCTTAATGTTATTGTTAATTCTCACTGTCTCCTATTGTCATGGCTCTACAGAATCTGGCATAGACCCTAAAGCTATCCTTTGTCTTAGATAAAACCAAGGATTTATTATGGTTTGAGTCGTTAAAGCAGGAGAAAACCTTTAGACTAGATAGGCTGAGGGGTTCCTATCTGCAGCCAAATTCTGTGTTCCATAAATGTGTTCTATAGAATTTTAAGTTGATAGCAATTTTTGTATTTTTAATGTTTTACACTTGTTTTTAATAATAATGTTATGTTATTACATGTATTTCCAATGGTGCGATACATAGTGATTAAAAGGTAATGGTAATGAGTTCAATGTATATTTGATTATTAGATAAATTAGTAAACTTGGGTAACAAATGGCTTATTTGAATATTGAGGACTGGTGGCAATCCTGTGACTTCTGCAGGACATCCAATATATACTTGCAATGGTCCAGCGTTTAGATGTGAGCTGCTAGAATGTATGAATCACCCTATAGAACTTACCCATATGGTATTTCATCCTGGTTACTGCGGACTGTCGTGGGTTAACCCAATCATGTATGTATTTTGTTTTTACATATGTGCTGGATCGTCTATGTGTCCAAGGTGGATGGTATAAAAATGTTTTCACTTTACAAGACTGAGGTTATAGAAATAAAACTCCTGCAAACTCCCCGTTCAGTAAATAGACTGAGGATATTCCCTAAATGAAGAATTTGTAACCATCTATAGCCAATAGGTTTAACTGCCAACTGGAGTGTATTATCACTTAGAATTGCCCATTTAGCTCCTTTACTTTGCCTCCCTCGTATTATTCTAACACACAAGAACCAAGAGCTAATTCAATGTCACCAGATAATGTTTAACCTGATAACCCTTTGTCTCCTCATCTAGTTTCATGTTAGTTTTCTGATTTCTGTTAGTTTGAAGGATCAGGTCCTTTAGGCAGCGTCCTCAAATTCTCATATATCTGTATGTCTTGTGCGTCCTGTACTCTATCGGATACATTGTTTTCAATAATGTTTAAAAACATATAAGAATTATAAACAGATCAGTAGAAATGTGTCTGGGTTTTGGATTTATACTCATCAACCATTGGTTTTGTATGTTTTATTTGCAACTGGCGTCGTGAATTCAGATAAATGTTCTGATTAATTCTAAATAGATTGGTTGAATATA
The DNA here is from genome assembly GCA_009364415.1 of Spea multiplicata. Taxonomy (NCBI): domain Eukaryota; kingdom Metazoa; phylum Chordata; class Amphibia; order Anura; family Pelobatidae; genus Spea; species Spea multiplicata. The sequence goes on along the minus strand of VKOC01005324.1, from coordinate 16,962 downwards.
TTTAGGGTACAATTAACCACTCGTATAAACAGAACAATCCTTATGCCGCCCCTTCCAAGTGTTTCTGGAGTTTTATAAACATTGATTATTTAATCAAGCTCAGCGTCTGGGACTTTTCCTATTAAATATTTCATACTGTAAAAATATATTGAGACGCTCCATTAGAGAATGGGTATTTTGAATTGTTGGGTTCTGTGAAATACAAATGGATGCTAGAATCTGCATATTCCCTGATTTCTGGGTCAGAATGTTCTGGTGGAATCCAGTAATCTAATTTCTGGGTAGAGAGCATTTAACTCAATATTATAAGACACTGTTCCAAAGAAAAATGATAATATGCTATGTAATTTGTATCTGAAGAACATAAATTGTTTTTATAAAAAGCAGTTGTGCTGCGATGTGGAGAAGTCAACAGGAATATCACGTTTGGTGTCATGATGATTCGACTACATTTACAAGTTTGCTCCATGAAACGTGTTTCAGCATAATTAGGGTTTTTTTTTAGCATAATTAGAGTTTTTTTTCACCTTCTTTTGGATCAAGAATAGGAAGGTTAGGTAGAAGGGTTGAACTTGATGGACTTAGGTCTTTTTTCAACCTTATGAACTATGTATGTAACTGTAGTTGACAGGGAGAGAATGAACTAAGAGATCATCACTGAACCCTCTTCTCAGCTGCAGCACACTGCGGGTACCAAGTTATCACACTTGATCTCAGTAGTCCTGTTAAGGTCATGCGCAGGCATAGGGAGGTAACCTGTAGGAGAATAATTATTTAGTGGTATTTTGTTGCAATGTGTGAAGGCTTTGTGCAGTAATCTATATGCTATCAGAACTGATAGGGCGTAGGGGCAGCCAAAAGGCCAAAACCCACCACCCCTACCAAAAACATTCCTTGTTATGGGGAGTACTGGGACTCAGACCCACCGTGGCATGACTTGTAGTGGTTCTTTAATAGGTACAGTGCTGTGAAAGAGTATTTTCCCCTTCTTCATTTATCTTGTTTTGCAAAAACAACATGAGCAAACACAAAAATGATCATTTAATTTATTGAAGTATGAATCAAAACTCTTATTCTTGTGAGAAAAGTATTTGACCCTCCCAAACCTAATAAACGGTTGTGCCACCTTTGGCAAAAACAACTGCAATCAACTCTTCTTGGCAGAATTGTTTTAATTCAGCACAGTAATGGGTTTTCGAGCATGAACTGCCTTTTTAAGGTCATGCTACAGCATCTCATTTGGATTCATCTCAAACCATCATTTTGTTTCTTTTGAGCCACTCAGAGGTGGACCTGCTTGTGGTCATTGCCCTGCTGCATAACCCAACTGTTCTGGAGATTTAGGACGTGAACTAATGGCCTTCAGGATATTCTGGGACCTGAGATATACATTACAGGGAACACGGGGGAAAAAGAAATCTATGCAACAGCAGAGTTTTAAGGGGGAAACGGGCCAGGGAATGACCCCTCGGTCTCTGGGTTGCTGGTTCTGGACACATTCACAAGAAACTATAACTGCTTTAATGATTGATTGTAATAATACCTTTAATGTAATTAGGACATTTAATAATTGAGTGTGAAAAACACGTTACAAAAAGATCAGATGTTTTATTAAATTTTAGTGGCGCAGCTAGTAAAACACTAATATAAAACCACGTCATGAAGATTACAAACGCAATCAATCAAGCACTTTACATACATAAATTAACTTCTCAAATTATATAAAATCTGTATAAATGCAACCATTGTTAATGTTGTAATGAGGATTGTAACTGGAAACAACTGATTTCAATGGAATATCTTCATAGGTGTACAGAGGCAATTTATCACTCCCATCACTCCTGTGTTCCAATGGCACATTGTGTTGACTTTTCATTTTAAAAGGTTAATTAATAATTAGCGAGCTCTTTTGCAATTATGTTACAGCTAGAAAATAGCCAAGTGACCCCAAACTTTTGAACATGCAGCTTTTTGAATTGATTGAGAAATAACATTACATTTATGTGATGCGCACGCTGCATTAAACTAGGTATCTGTGAATAGATGAACTTGTCTTGAAAATAATAAGGTTTCCCCGGGTAGCATATTCCCTACCAGACTGTGCCCCCACCCTAGGCGCTTATTGGGTTAAAGAGCGACTCCTCGGAGAGCGCTTGGTAAGAAGGATCTTTTTAATGCTGCATTTGGTTAAGAAAAATGTTACATTTGGCAGAGAAGAGCAGCTTTAATAATGCGTGATGATTAGGGATTTTCATTGTCTGCGATAATAGAATGCGGGGTGGATGAGCGGGGTGGATGAGCGGGGTGGATGAGGTTTCCACGGGTGACGAGCGCTGCTAGTTTGTAACAGGTTTTTTTATCTTTTATGTGGGGTTTGCTGGTCCTTATCTGCCCGTCAGCTTTCCTGCACAGCTTCTCAGTTTCCACAATGCCGGACCCAACACAATACTGTTTTATTTGCCCGTGAAATTATCTTTTTTTAGTTTTGTGGCCACTGATTAGGCTACGTCTCTGCTCGGCTACGATAACGGCAACGTGGCCGGCTGCGCTCATTTATTCTGATACAAGGAATATGTTTCTGTTTCCAAAGCATTTATCGGAGACATCATTATAAGAAGGAGTTGGCAGATTGGATAGTTTATTGACACGTTCATCATAGAACCCATACATTTTCTTGTCCCTTGATTGTATGTATTTTTAAAGATGCAGTTCCACCTACTGTGCTCAATGATGAATTATTTATTGATGTTGACACAAAACCAGACACTGATACATTGATTTTATAGTAATCAAAAATAATTTTATGTGAATAAACCTTCAGAGGAAAGAATAAAATGACAGACCTGAGAAGGATCTTATTGCTATGTATGCTACACAGAGAAATTAATGTATGAAATAAAATGTCTGTGTATGTTTTAATATGTTTTATGATTGATTATATGCACTTTATGTACCATTATGAATTGTCTAAGCAAAGTACCATACAGTATCAGCTTGTGGCATATATATAAATATATATATATTAAATTGTTATGGTTTATAGTATACAAAGACATTTGGGACATCATTAATCAACAGTTTTCTATGATTTCTTTATTGTAGCATTATTTAAAATTAAAAAATGGATAAAGGTTCAGGGTTTTCAGGTCTTTACTTGCACTATTTTTGAGGACTATACACAATCTGCTAAACCTGGTTACCTGGAGCTCTCCGTCTTCTGCTCTTTATAGCGTCAGGAGGGATGCGTATATATGTGATTAGGGAGCAGGGTTAGGTAGCATTGGGGCCGGGGCCGGACAGCTGCATTCTTTGCAAAGGACATTTAGCCAAATGCTCCATAAGCAACAATGGCTTCTCCAAGCCAACACTTGGCCTACCCCTGATTGTAACAGGGCTAGTGGGGAATAGGTGGAACCTGGGCTGGCCCGTCTGTGAGCTTATAAGATATTTCATTTAGGACATTGGGATGTCTCTGAAATCCATTTAGAGCGTTGTCATATGGGTCATTGCTTTAATGTAAAACTCGTGGCTTTGAGTACAGAGAAGCTGATAAGTTGCTTTTCTAGAACTGTGTGATTTTGGAACTTGGAAGTGGAAGCATTTTTACTGCTTATTATTTTTCATACTCTCAAATGAGACACTGTATACTTTGATATTAATATTTATTTTATATATATATACTTAATTATTGATTCAGAATTGGGCTTTTGGAGACAGAGTTTATCTTTCAGACTATTTTAGTGTCATAATATAAAAATAGTATTGTGTATTACCATTTCCTTTCAACCTTTAAAAAATTGTATGTATTTATTTTTTTAAAAAATCATTTAACTAATCCTTTCTTTCTTCTTTGCCTCTCCTACAGCACGGCCAAGTACAGCGTGTTAACCTTCCTACCTCGATTTCTCTATGAGCAGATCAGAAGAGCTGCCAATGCATTCTTTTTATTTATTGCCTTATTACAGGTAACATACTTTTTTATTATTTAAAAAATCTCTCTTAAGATTTTCCAAAATCCGTACTATATACGATAGACACAGATACAATGACTGTTCATAAACCCAAGCACACATAGCAGGCGATAAGTGTATCACTTCAAGGGAAATAACTTCAAAGGTGGAGATTTGGGATTCCAATAAAATGTAGCTTTATTGTAAAATGAAAAATATATATATATGCGTAATACAATATAAAATTGGAACATATTGTACCCTACCTCCTGTAAACAGGGAATTGGCATATCATTTTTTTTTCAACATACTATCCCATAATTAAACATTTTCAATATGAAATAACAATGGAACAAAAAGAAACAAGAAAATCGATGTAAAAAATATCTATATTCCATTCATAATTAGGATCAGTAGGTTTTTGGAATGTCCATGTGGATGCGTTATAACTCTTAGCCATGACTCCATGACTATGATCGTTAGAATGGCTCTGTCTTAATCATTCTGCCTAATGAAAGTCTACAGGGAAAATGTCTTCACTGGCCTTGCTTTATAGAACCAGCTCAACGTGTTTAAATAGGGAAAGTCACCCAGTTATCTTTACTGTATACGGCACTGTGCTTAATAGTAAAAAATATTTGTCTGTGGGGCAATCATTTCAAATCTGAACATCTCCACTGGCAATGGTGGGATGGAAATGTTTACCCGCTGGTCTTCAATTATTAGCATTTCAAACAGCATTAATAAGTTCCAAATATTGCTGTAAACTGGGAAATCACAGTTGTTTCTGGGTTTTTTTTATTCTTTCTTTCTTTTTTTCTCCTTTTCTTTTCTTTTCATTCATTAGCCAGTTAACTACTTCTTTCATATTTTTTCCTCAGCCAGTGAAATGCTTCAGCTTTCTTTTCTTCCAGTGAAATGTACTTTAGTGTCAGTGACAACCCTTTAGCACCATAACTACATCCAGTAATTTTTTTTAGCAAAAATGTGGAATCCTTTGACGCAGATAGGGAGCAAAGCTAAGGCATGATTACCAAGATAAAAAAGATAATGAGAACCAAAGCTCTGCACACGGGAAAGCTTGGAAACATGGGTTTTTACCTTTGTATTAATAAATGGTTAAATAAATTATTTATATTACGTTTTAATAAAATGTACTATTTTTCCAGTATAAACCACGAATTTTCTTCTTTTGCGGCCTGTTTATGGTTTGTTTGAAGCTTTAATGACGGAATTAACCTGCTTCCTAAATGTACAAAGAAACCTGCTTTTCATGACAGTTACTTTTAACTCCTCATCAATAATTGATACAAATGCTGGTAAACTAACCTTGCGCTTCCGTGAGGAGTGACCGAGTCCCCTGTTTAGGGAGACGATCATATAATATATTGTAGATGCCCTCGGCTCTTGAACCCTTTGCTTCAGGGGCTCATTCACTAAACTGTGCGGAACATTTAAACTGTGGTATTTCACCTTATAAACTTCAAACAGTCCTGTTACTACCTGTACACTAAATAGAGCTAGAAGAAAGCCTCTCCTTACCTTTTCTTTCTGTAAGTCCTGCTTCTTATGTCCTGTGTATACCAGAAGAGCAGCCATCTTAATATTTCTCAACATTACCCCTTCCCCAATTGTTAAGCCGCTGAAATGTTAAAAAATGATCCCACTGCAGCTGAGCGGAGCTCTCAACCTTCGGCATTTCCCTGCGTTTGATCGCTGCGACCACCAATCACATGCACAGATGAAAAAAGGTTAAAATAAAAAATAACATTATTTATTTTAAACCTGGGTCTTGAGACCAGGCAAAACTGTTTGTTACTGTTCTCTGTCTCTTTCCTTATCACTGTGATCATGTGAACAGTATTCCTCGGTCCTAATACCCATTAAAAAAAAAAAGAAAAAAATATTTTTACCTGACCCTAAGAGGTTAATTTTTTGTGTATGTAATTTATTTTATGCATATTGGGTAGTTAGTGTGGCAAAGATTAGTGAATGGGGAACTAGTTAAGGTTTGGATTTCGGTAAGGGTTAAAAATGAAGTTAAAATAAATGAAAATTATATAGCAATATACTGTGGTTTTCAAACCAGAGCATATCAATAAATAGATTTTTTGGCATTTATACTATCTGTATCTGTGAAACTCTGAATAAATGTAAAAAATTCTCATAAAAATGTCTTACATATAGGAATGTTTTTTTGCTACTGGTCCTAAAAAAAGAGTGTATAATGTGTGTGTGTGGGGGTACACTAAATGAGAAAGAGGGGAAATAACGGTTGAAGAAAGACATATCAAAAACAGGAAAAATGCTCTGGTACTCAGGGGGTTAAATTAAATGTATCCACATTGCAGTGATTTACAATGATTAAGGTTACAAGCAAAACCCACCGGTTACAGAGACTGAATGCGCTGCCCAGACCTCTGCTTGGATTTCCTGATCCGGAAACTGGCAAGCAATGCTTTTGATAGCCCGTCTCGGTTATGTCGGTGATGCCGGGCGTATTGCTGTCAACTCTTTCTGTAAATTAATATTAGAAACATAACTTTCCGCCAGGTTTATAGTAGAAGACGTTTTACAGGTGTCTGTCTAAGCACTTTTTAGAATATTTTCTTTTTAGGTTTCCGTGGCAATTATTTCCTGATTAGATGGCTTCCATCGTCTAAAATCATTTGCCTGCGGACTCTTCCAAACTCACCGTTGGTTCCATGCAAATCCTGCTTTAGAATCGCAGCGTCTGTTTGCTTTGTGCAAATTTAGAGAATTTTAGAAACAGGAAGAGGCGTATAGCTTCTGTTTGTAATGTTACATGGGATCGGATTGATCTTGTATATTACTGTTTCACTAGTTTGATAAATTTAACACTTGCCTAACAACTAAATGCCGCATTAGAAATGTCACCCCCAGTACTACTAAACCTACTAGTTCGGTGGTGTTCTATAATTCAGTGGTGTTCTATAAATAATAGGGGGTCTAGTTAGATGGGGGCTGATTTATAATATATGCCAAATTCCTCCCAATAAATTCTATTAGTCCGTGGTGCTCTTTCTTTGTAAGGGATGGTTTGGGCTTTCTTTCCCAGATCCTCTTTTCTTATGTTTCTTTTATTTGTTACGCTACACTTTAAAAAAAAAATCGAATCTGTAAAGGCTACGTTTTTATGGTTGAATATTTCCTTTTTGGTGAATTTGCTGAATTCTCTATGTACATTGTGTGCAATGTAAGATTTTATGTCCATTCTGATTTTGTTTTGCAGCAAATTCCTGATGTTTCTCCGACGGGAAGATATACCACTTTGGTGCCCTTAATTTTCATTCTCACAGTGGCCGGCATCAAAGAAATCATTGAAGACTATGTAAGTGACCTCTTGGGAAATAGTAACAACCACTTATAATGAAGCAAGGATACATTTTTAAACTTACCTTGACACTTTGTCCATGTAATTCTTGCTATCTGTATAGGATAGAAGTCACCAGCCATATAAAGATGTTCATAGTTGTCATGTTTTAATAGCCGCTGTGGCAACCATCACAGAAACTGAGCTGTCTCTACTTTCTTTCTGATGCATATATGTCACGTGGGTTATTTTAAGTTTTATTTGACATTTCTGATAGATGCCAAACAAAACCCAACAACAAAAGGGAAATTACTTACTCTACGGCAGGCATTACTTGTAACCTGATCAACTACAACTCCCACAATCCCTTGCCTTGCCTTGTATCATGCACGTTCTAAATGCTCACCTCCAAACCTTATTTGGCCACTCATGCCATGTAGTAACTCAACTGCAGATAAATCAATATGACTGCAAATTCTTTACAATAAGTTTTTTTAGCCATTTCCAAATATATACTGTTTTCTGTAAGATTTCTATAATTGTCTTATATGATGTGCAATTTGTTTTCTCTATCCACAGAAAAGACACAAGGCAGACAATACTGTTAACAAAAAGAAAACTATAGGTAAGTGGTTTCATTTATTTATTTTATAACGTGAATGGCCACATTTTTAGGTTACAAATAGACTTGAACACTTTTGTGGCAATCAAAAGGTTAAAGCCGATGATGTCTACTTCTGGTTTACCCAGTTGTTACTTACTTACTGCAGTACTTAAGTGATCAGACTCATGCTCCGCAAGGCAGAGATGTTAACGTGTAAGAATGAGGAAAGCAGGAAATCTCATGATCCAAATTCTGCATTAAAAGTATTTTTTGGGGGGTTACAAGAGCCTAAAAAAGAAATCATATACATTTTCATTGCTGTCTTTTAATTTCTCTAACTCAGTAGCTAAAATAAGGACCCTTACTGAATGGTACCCTTTTAGTATCCCTACAACTGTTTCATTCACTGACAGACTTAAGCAGCCTGCTGAATTAATATGTGGGGCCCCAACCTGTAACGGATCCCGGATCCCCATTCTATGTAACTTATTGGTATTGTAATTTTACATTTAACTTACAAGGGTTAAATTGTAATGTTTTTTATGTTCACTCTCTTGGTTCCATTCCTTTTGTATTAACAATGACTCGCTGTCTAGTCTACATTTAAGTGTTACTTACCTAATCCCTCAACCTCTGTTGTGTGTTTGCCATTGTTGTATGTGTAATGAGATTAGTCTGGTGCCGATGTTCTCTGTGTAATCCCCAGAGGAGCACATTTACTCCGAGAACCGCAGCGGCAACCCATCTTGTAGCCTGCTTTCATAGCAACAGCGGCCCGGGGCTTCCCGCTAGTCCGCCTGGTTCCCATTACACCACCCTTCCCATTGAGATACAACTTACTGTATTTATTTAGGGTAATTCTGGGGCAAAGTTCTAAAGGTTGAGCATTTAACGTGGAAACAAATAAAATACCTTACCAGGTTGCTTCAACTGTAGAATTCTATTCCTGAATTACTCTTTGTAACTAGGGCCTACTTACTCTTTATAATTGAAGGCAATTTGATGCAGAATGATCACACAATAAAGGAGAGATGATATTGGATGGGCTAAAGCAAAAGCCATGGACTTAAATATGATGGGGTCTAGGAAGCAGAGGTCAATTTTCAGGAGTTTACTTAAAAAGTCAGCAGGTGGTTGATTCGATTTATATTAAGATTTTTCTCCAGTGTTGCCTCAATAAGAAGGCGACTGAGTTGGACCCCAGGGATCCCGGTCCTCATCTTAGCCACAGGAAGGAGTAACATTTTTCCCAGTGCTTGGGCACAGATCATGGTTCAGTATCATATTGTATCTGTGGAATATCCCAAGGAAAAAGAAAACTTCAATTACAATATTGGTGGCAGGATTGATGTAGTTTAATGTTATTGTGAAAGAGAGTTTGCTCTGGATATATATTAACCCAATTGAGCTGGGTGACGCTGCTCTCCAATTAACCTTTAGTCTGTCTCGTCTCCTGCCGATGAAAGCATTACGATTATATAGGAACTAAATTCGGTATCTGAACTGACACATTTTTGTTCTTGACAGTTCTAAGAGGAGGCACTTGGCAGAATGTGATTTGGAAGGAGGTAAATACACGCGTTTAATTCTAGATATGTGTAAATGCTTTAACCTAAATAAGCTGATAGGCTCGGAGTGCAAGCTGACAATAAAGACAACATTTTGAAATGTCAATAATATGTAAAGATTTTATGGGTGAATTAAACCTTTTTTTTAACCACAGATGAATAAGGAGGTGGAAACTGCGGTGCTACTTAATTATGTCGCCTTAAATAAATTAAATAAAACAATATAACACTCCAGAAGTAATTCTCAGACACATACTATGATCATATGTTTATGTTGGTACTGAAATAAATGGGTGGTTGTGAATGGGAGTCCTTTGGTTGCAAGGAAGGTGGCTTTATTATGATTAATTTATACATGCATGTGACAGCACAGTACATTAAAGTAACACGTGTGGACCATGTCACCTTATATTACCCATTGTTTCAACCAAATGCCTAGATGGACTCATCAGAATCCTTTTACATTTAGTCTTTTTCCCTACCCCTTCACCTCCATGCTTTGCAGGAGGTGCGTTTGGCCGATCGCATCTCAGCAATGCACATACATGGATACTCACTTGATCAAACCCAATTTAACCAGTATTTTAATATGCATACTATACTTGGACACCATGATGTGATTGATGAATAAGTACATTTATATTTCATGTTATTGTATTGGGTAGTTATATGTAGTGTGGCTAGTAGCATGGCATTGACTAGGACCGAGTTAAGCCTTGTGGTTTAGCTCACTGAACCGGGCATAAGCGGAGCTTGACCCAGTCAACAGTCCTTCAAACGCATGGGATGGTTGGTGGAGTCTTTAGCACTCCATCCTTATGAGCTGTCCATGCCAGCTACCTTCCCGTATTTACATATTTTTAAGTTGTATTTATCACTTTCATGGCATTACAAATGTGTTTGTATTGTGTAATTGCTAAAACTCCCTTTTACTCAATATAAAAATATTATTCTAATGTTATTCTGGACAATGTGTGCTTTCTCTCTTTCCTCTTGTTTTGCTTCTTGGCTGCCCCTGAATTGGCAGGTGGCAGTTGGAGACATTGTGAAGGTTACCAATGGGCAGCACCTTCCAGCTGATATGATCATTTTATCATCCAGGTCAGGCGCTGTAATCGGTTGTTGGCTAAGTAGTTACATAGACTCAGGTGAACTGACTGTGATCTTCCGCCTGCGTGGCCTTTATCACTACGACATGGAGCACTGCCAACTAATGTCAGAATTACTAGCTTAATCTGCAATGTGGATTTGAGCGTGATAATGGAGCATTTAAGCAGACACATAATTTATGGAAGGCCCTGCTTGCTAGAGCTAACAAGGGAATTGGATTTATACACAAGTATACCTAGGAGCTCTGTGGGTTTGGCCCAGAGGTTCTGGCAATCAGAGATGTTTACCAGAACCTCTCAGAGAGAGATCCATCGCCAGACAGAGAGAAGCAGTGTTTGGCTATACCCTTCCAAGACTATTGTCGACCAGGTTCGCCCCACACATGACCACCTAAGCCCCTACTTCCCACCTCAAATACAAAGATGGACCTCTGGGGGACCAACACTGGAAAGCTCCCACGTATATGTACACAAGGGGTAAATGCTAAAAGAAGCAATGAGGAGCAGACATGAGCTGAGTAGGCAGTAGAAGTAAACTGGACCTAGAACTACCTGAGAGGTATAGGAAAGGTTTGAGGTGCTCTGGAGAACCCCTGAGAAGGAGAGAAGGCGTTGAGAATTTGAGGTTGTGGCAGTGCAGGCAGGTCACATCAGTTCACCGCAGACAGTTCGCATGCTGTGATGGGATGTTGTGTATTGTATGCTTTGTATGTAGATAATGCATTGTTTCTTACTCTACTGCGTGTGCACTTAATAAATGTGATCGTGGGATCATCGTATTAATCAGTATTCTGTATCGCACGTCCTCAGGAAAGGTGACTGGGACTAACTTTATGTTAGGTCAGTGGCATGTGAATGCAATTACACCAGCAACATAATTTCGTTTAAATAACCTTCCATGCAGGTGAAAATTAAGAGTAGAGACCCCTGAAGATGGATTTTAATTAATACATTTTTATACATGATACCTCCAGATGGTTGAAGATATTTTTAATATTTTCACTTATTATCATATGGGACATGCTAAATTATCTCCCACCATGCACCTGGCATTCTCTTCCTAACTGACCCCTACATATTCTCACCAGACCACCAAATCCTTAGACTTGTCTTACAATTCTAACAAGTTACAAGCAAAAGAGCAGGAAGTACATTTTCTATTTGGCTGGATGAAAAATAAGTGCATCCATAATAATGGAAATGGCATCAGAAATAAATGTATTTTTGAGCTATAAACGTAACTTAAAATAATTTTTTTTCACATTTCCAATTCATGAATAATGAATTTTCAATAAAGTTACTGGCGGGGAATGGCATATTGATAAAATATATATTTATATATTGAGTGCCAGCTCATGGGCACCCCCCTCTTCTTGGGCATTTGCCCGTATGACCTAGTGACCAGTCTGGGCCGGATTACCAAGAACCTGATTCTATACAGGGTATTTGTAAAGATAAGTTTTCTGATTGGACAGTCCCTTGGGTTGCTATGGCGATAATTCTTTTTTTAAACTTGAGTTCTACTATGGCAGTGATGGTTTGGAGTATTTATACTTCTAGCGAGCCTATGCTTTGAATAAAAGTATTATATATGAGCTCACAGAAGTGAAATAATGATGTCAGGTGTTCAGAATTTTTTATATCAGGAGTCTCCATGTTTTTATTGTGAAAGTAGATGCAGCTCCATCCTTTAATTTTATGTTTTAACTCAAAGTTTATTCTACTTTTTCCTTTCCCAGTGAACCTCAAGCCATGTGTTACATTGAAACATCTAATCTTGACGGTGAAACAAATTTAAAAATACGTCAGGTAAATGACTATTATTAATTAGATGATCGTGATGGTGTATTGAGTACGTGTATAAGCATAATGGGCTATTTTATTGCAAATGGAGGCTATAGTTTGGTCATGAAAGAGAACTACTCAATATTTAGTCTATCTTATGCTTGAGAAGTGGAGGCCCAGGATAGACCGTTTTATGAACAGTGTGACCTCTGAGAGCTTAATGATCATTATAAAAAATTTTATGAAAAAATAAAGAAAACTAATCTCCAAAGAGACCACGTTCCTAGTCATAAGCCCCACCGTGTGACACGGTGTATGTGTACCCAGTGGGGGTGTTTCAGATGGCACGGAGAATCTACCTTTCTTTAATTTCTGAATTTCATTTTATTTAAAATAAATAGTTACAATGGGAGATACTCATACCTCTTAAGTGTCCCTATTTAGGAGGGACTGTCCCTCATGTGCATACCTGAGAATTTCTGGGTTCCAGCTACCCGGAGCCTGTCCTTGCGGGATGCAGCCAAGACTGCCCACTGAAGTCTGGGCGGTCCCGCTGACGTTGGTAGTCGGTCCCGTAGACAACGGGGGGCGGTCCTGCTGACATAACAGGAAACGCCCCAATTTAAAGGGGAAATGGGTGGGGAATAGGCCTGTCAAGACTCTGCTCCTGCGACCCGGAGGAGTCGGGTGTTGACCCAGAGAACCGGGGAAGCAGTGCCTAGGCGGCAAGACTGTATAACTAATCAGATGGAGAAATAGGAGGGAAGTGAGAGGCGATTTATAGATAAAAGAAAATAATCCAGCGGCGTACATTCACATTCATCAGTGTTTTGAGATAAAATGTTTGATGTCTGGTAGTGATTATTTTTCTTTTCTGTGCATATATATATATATATAGTCTACATACAAGTCCTTAACTTGTCCTTAACACGTGTTTGGTTGATTGGGGACTTGCAGGGTTTACCAGCAACAGCAAATTTTCACTCTAAAGAGGACCTGGTGAAGATGAGTGGAAGAATCGAGTGCGAAGGCCCCAATCGTCATCTTTATGATTTTACTGGAAACCTGCAACTGGAAAGTAACAGGTAATATTACACACCTAAAACACACAAAAAGACTTTCTTTACTTTGGTTATACTATGGATTTTCTAAAAAGTCATGTGACGTCTTCTCCCTTTCTCTGAAACCTACAGCTTCATCTCTTTGTATGGCTTCCACACATAGGTCAATGGATCTTGTCTTCAGTAATGAAGTCAAATAACGATGGGCTTTCTCAAGCGAAAATTCTATAATAAAACAGTTTAACAGTTGAGCCGGTTAATGCTTAGTCTAAAACTGCAATGTAAGCTATTCCTGAAAAAATCACTAATTAGTATAAAAACAAATTCACAATGGCCTACAATTCATCAGACAGAAAAGATTCATCTTCTATTCAACCCCTCAAACTCCTAATAGGATGTAAGAGCAGGGGCCATTTTCCTTCTGTGCCAGTATTTCTGGAGTTACTGTTAATATTGCATATTTAATTTTAACGCAGTGTTATTGCTAAACTCGTACTCTCTGCTATCTCTCATATCTTGGTACACATTTCTTTCTCCACCAACATTTTTCGTGGAGAACTTTGTAAATTCAATAGCGTTTATCCATTAACAAATTTTAATTAAAAATTTAAAGAAAGTAATCAGCGTTAGGTAATAAATGCATTTTAAATATCTTAGGAGACGTCTGTTTAATTGTCTGCTTTCTGCCTCAGGATACTTGGTGCACAAAATAATTACACGAGTCTGGCAGTGAAGTTGTTCTATATCCTACTTGCAATGCAATATAAACTAATTCTGAGATATTTTTTTACATATCCGTATTTTCTGATATATTTTGGAAATTTACTTTTAGCCCTGTTGCTGTTGGACCCGACCAGATCTTACTAAGAGGTGCCCAGATAAGGAACACTCAGTGGGTAATGGGAATAGTTGTGTACACAGGACACGACACCAAACTTATGCAGGTAACACAATCTATCATAGGGAAAATAAAGAACATTGAAATGCATTTTATAACCTGTAAAGTGATTTAACCCTTTTTTATGATTTTATTTAAAATTATAACATAATAACAGTATAATATAATGTTATGTTTATGTTTGTTTTAAATCTATAGTCCCACTGCACACACAGTTTTTGTGACTTTGCCTTTAATTTGACAAACATATTATATGGTACCATTTTTTTGGAACACTATATGACCATGAGTATGTGGACACCTGCCCATCACATCTATATGAGCTTGTTGGGCATCCCATTCCAAATCCATGGGTATTAATATAGAGTTGTCCCCCGTTGCAGCCTTAACAGCTTCCACTCTTCCAGGAAGGCTTTCCTCAAGACGTTGGAGTGTTTTTGTGCCCATTGTGATCTGTCTGTCAGACTTCCAGATCACAATAATAGCACTTACGGTGAACCAGGACAGCTCTAGCCGGGCATTTCACAAAGTGACTTGTGGCCAAGGTGGCATCCTATGGCAGCCCCATGTTTAAAGTCACGGAGCTCTTCAGTACGACCCGTTCCACCGCCAATGTTTGTGTACGGAGATGGCTGCCTATGTGCTTCGTATTATATACACCTGTTAGCAATGAGCCGAATTAACTTCTTCCAGAAGTTCTTTGTGTGACCAATAATGTCCATTTTATCCTTGTGCCATAGATGTTAAGCCTTAAATGATTGTGAATGCAATTAGGTTTATATAAGCAAAGTTATATTCTGAGTGCATTCTTATTTTCCATAAAGCAATCCATATTTTACAAACAATATTATAAGAATATGTTTATGTTGTCTTTATATTTCTTGTTATCCAGAACTCGACAAAAGCACCCCTGAAAAGGTCAAATGTTGAAAAAGTGACAAATGTGCAAATCCTGGTCCTATTCTGCATCCTTCTGGTGATGGCTCTGGTGAGCTCAGTCGGAGCTTTATTGTGGAACAGAAAATACGATGAAACCAACTGGTATCTGGGCAGTAATGGTAATCCATCATTTGTTATCGTGATCTGGCATTGAAGGCATAATTTGATAAGTATAGAAATCATATTTGTCAGCCATCCGTTAGTTAATGTTTGCGGCTCATACTGAGTTATTACATTTGGTATTTATGTTTATTATTTAGACTTTACGAAATGTATAAAACCCTTACAGGCCTTGTGCAAGTCGTACCTGTCTTATTTCTTACTTTTCCCAATTCTGTTCACCTCCATCCTCACTGCCTAAACACTGGACGCCACTTTTTCCTATGTTTCTGCCGTTACCTTGGAATTGTGCTGCTGTTCTCTATTTGAACATATAATGTGGACCCAGGATCCCTGCTTTAGGTTTCCCCGGTTGCTCTCTGGGGTTGTTAAGCCACTAGCACAGTATCCTTACATGAAGCTAACTGTAGTATTCTGCATGGGCATTTTACACCAAGGTTTGCTATGAACCCGAAACGGGGCTAAATATAGATAACAGAGCATTGTGCAATGGAAATTATGAAACCTTACAAATCTATTTTGAAATTTGTTGACTTTGGAAATGTATTTTATCCCACAGAAGATTTATTCACTTGTCAGATTAGAAAATAACTACGCTACCGCAGTGCTGATCAACCCGATTGTTCTTTTACATACTATTTGCATATCTGTTACTGATGATACTGCAATGCCATTCACTATGAGACATATTCTCTCTGTCTGTAGTATAATCTAGGTAATTAACACGGTGTTTACTATAGCCACTAAATTCAGTTGGGCCTGGGATCTGGTGAAATCACTGAACACCCAGTTTATTATTGAATTCAGCAGAAACTCAAATGGTCTCTGCGGTAAAACCTGTCCAATCCATTGTTTAGACCATGGGGCTAAACTTGATAGAAACTTGTTGGGCAGCCAAACCCAACAGAATCATTGAATGTATGAGTAAATAATGTGCTTGTGGAACCCATCAGGTGCTGCACATGAACTAACTTATGTACGTCAGGTGTGGTTGAATACAGTGAGAATACTCTGACTAGGGAGCAGTTGGGTGTCTTTTTTTTGGTTAAAGGCCTTATGTTTGTCTGTGGGCGATCATCTTCAATGCAGGCTTCCTAGGATTTCCTAACAGTGAACATTATTATATTACATTATTTATATAGCGCCAGCAGATTCAATAGTGCTGTTACAATAGAGTCAGTTAAATAGTTTCAAATCACCCACGATAACAAACTGGTACAAAAGGAGAAGAGGGCCCTGCTCTTCTGAGTCTACAGTCTACTCAGTGGTTGAGGGAGAAGTGAAACAGTAGGAGAGGGCGGCTTGGGTGGAGATGAGTTGGTCGAGTCAGGGTTATCTGTAAGTGCAGCTAGAACAGTATATTTTCACATGGATTGTGTACAGAAGACCATGCATTTTCTAATAATAATATATAACATGAACAGTGATAAGTGTTTACGCAACAAGGGGCACTCCAGGCCACCAGGAGTGTACCCAGTGTAACTGAATTGTCCAGATGGAATTATTCCAGATAGAATGTCAGGAAAGTCCCTGAACCTCATTAGGTTTAAGTCCCATTAACTATATGAACCTTGGGGTGATGTAGGTGGTATTG
>VKOC01005322.1:0-37535 GCA_009364415.1 Spea multiplicata | reverse complement strand
CCGCCCCCCGCTAGGTACGCTACTGCATCAGCACAAGTTTCATAAAATGCTATGGAGCAATAGAAACGTGTTGTCTGGAGTGATGAACTAAGCTTCACTATATGGAAGTATGATGGACTTTCAACTTTGTGCTACAAAGATTCTTTTCACAGGGGCATTGTGCACAAAGCGAGCTCCATAAAGAACTTGAGTGGCCTGAACAGAGCCATGAACTTATCCCCACTCAACACCTTTATATGATTAGCCAATTACAAACCAGGCCTTCTCGTCCAACATCAGTGCCTGACGTCACAAATGCTTTTGGCTGAATGGGAACAAATTCCCACAGACACACTCCAAAATCTTATGGGGGCCATCTCCATAGTAATGCCCATGGTTTTGGAATAGGAGGTCCAACAAACTTATGTAGGTGTGATGGTCAGGTGTCCACATGCTTTTGGTTATATACGGTATGTAACTTTAGGTCTAAAGGGACATTAAAGAGAATGTACACTTGAAAGGGACAGGTGAATAATTTGAATCCATATCAGAATCCTGGCTGTCTCAGGGAGGATTCCTCTTCTTCCAATTTTGGACGGTCATTTTATGTCTATCTGTCCAATTGGACCAGAGACTCACCTAGTGTTTAACCAGCAAGAAGATATCGGATACGACATGTGCATGGACTGCACAGCTAAAAAAGTGTAACAAAGGCTCCATTACCCCTAAAGGGTTGGGAAAGGGGTTACCCAAGCTGTTGAGGGCCTCCAAGAGTTCTTAGTGAACAACCGGGCCCTTTAATGCTCCCACCAATACCCTCAGCTACTAATGACGTATGTAATTAGTTGTTATCAGGCACGAGCAATGTGTTTGTTATCATATAACTGACTTATTTTAGTACAGAATTACCGTGCTTTTATTTGCTCAGTAAAGGTGGGTTGGAAGGATGACCCAGGTGTTCTGGGTCATGGAAAGAGAGTGGTAGAGGTCGGTGTCATGGTAGAGTTGGCTAATATTAAAAAAAAATCAGCCACCACCTATATCTTTACTTTACAATAGTCTGCTGGGCATGTTTAGGCTACAGTATTCGTAGGCTCTTTGGCTGGGCTTGCTGTAATATGAGGCTGAGATATATTTTGTTGTAAGTGTTTTCTATCACAAATTCTAAGGGATAACAATAAATAATCTATTTTAATATTGAATCAAAAACACAAAAATGAATTACAAAAAATACATAAAAAAATATGACAAAAGCCACCTCTTTTCAAAAGCAAGGTTCTTACTAATGTAAGTTTTTTTTTAAAGTAATAAGTATTTTAAATTGATTAAATAACACAATTGGAGTAATGACGTCTACTAGATTGTAAACAAAAACAGAATAGAAGCAGGTTCTTGGCTGTTAGATGGCCTCATACTTACATTCACAGAAGTTCAAAAGTTGAAAGTGTTACGAATGAGCTACGTCCTCTGTGTTGGGCCAGACACGGTGCCTTCCAAAATACCGAACAAACATGACCCCCTTACTTTGAGTTAAGAAAAATAATCACCCCCGGGTCAACTTGTTCTCACCCATATTTTTCAATTGTTTACCAGCCATTGAGAATGTCCACCAAGTGACCATTTTTATCCAATGAAATTTATGGCAGTTTCTGAAACAAATGAAATTATAGTGTTGGGCAAAAAATAGCCAGTTCTGTGTGTGTGTTTTGTCTTGAATTTAACTTTATCAGTACAGGCAGTTGTTACTGAAGGAAACCCATTATTCTTTCTGATAGCATGTGAAGATTGGAGTAGAAAAAAAAGGAACGAAAAACACACATGTAAAAGGTGTCAAGCATTCAGACATGTTAATTGAATGTGGTAGACCACAAAGGATCTGAAAAGCTATCGCTCTGGCGCACATTGTCCTGTGCTGTATTTACTCTTAAAGCGTTTGATCTACGTTTGTAGGGCATGTCCCAACTACGATAAAATAGTTTTTTTTAATAAACATTATTTGTATTACTGTTTTCCTGTCAGCCCTAAGAAATTATACGTAAAATGTAACGAAGAAGGCTTAAAGAACCAGGCTTTTTTCAAAAAAAAAAAAACAACAAAAACACAAAAAAAAGAGAGTCCTCTTACTGTTTTTTCTCTGCAGATCTGCGTCATTCTACCCAGTGGTGTAATCTGCCCAACTAGGCCTAGGGTGGCAGGTCCAGGGGTGGCAGCCCCTCTCCTGCATAATAGGGAGCCAGTTGTCCTTTTGGGCAATCTGGTCCCCCATAGTGCCAATGGTCAATGGGCCAGTTGAATGGGAGATCACTGAAGTCCCCAGCTAGCCTTTTAA
Source organism: Spea multiplicata (assembly GCA_009364415.1). Classification (NCBI taxonomy): domain Eukaryota; kingdom Metazoa; phylum Chordata; class Amphibia; order Anura; family Pelobatidae; genus Spea; species Spea multiplicata. The sequence goes on along the minus strand of VKOC01005322.1, from coordinate 35,227 downwards.
CACCACGAACGGCTGTGCCAAGTCAGCATCGCCAAAATAGTTTACTTCTTCACAGTACCGCTCATTTGTAAAAGATGGAACTCCAGGATAATGCGCCATATTCTGGCACTCATATGGAGGAGGTGGCGGGTGGCGCTGCCCTTTATCCAGAGAGTAATATGGCACTGGCTGCACCCCAATCCATGATCCGCCATGTTAACCTGTTCGTCAGCCTACATTGTAAAAGGTGGGGTTTATTTCTGAGCCCCATCACTAAAGGACAATGCATTGGGAGGATACGTATGTATATAACATGGGAGCAGTCATCTTATCTTCCCGTTCCAAAGAGTTGGTTCAATCGCTTGGTATCATGGAGATACAGATCGTAGGTTTTTTGCTTAATGACAAAGAGGACAAGCTATATCTATATATAGCTTTGAATGAATTTATTTGTGCTAAAACCTGTGGCAGTCGCAGTCCTGCTATAAAATAGCGGGGTAACAAGAGCTATAAGGTAGTAAGAAAATATCAGTAAAAATGAATATTGGATGACATTTTGGTGTAAAGGAAGAATTGTAAAATATTCTGGCACGGGACCCACCACACAGCATTCAGATTGAGTATATAAACGGAAAATCGTTAGCATTAAAAAATAAAAAAAAAAAGGCAATACATTTGGAAAACAAATCTTTTTTTGTGTTCATACAAAAGAAAGCTGTGTTAAATCTTTACAGCATTCCTTCCATAAAACTTACGGTAACACAGAAAGCCATATTTATTTTTACAGGCCTTGTGAAATGATTGTAGGTAGACGTTATACAAGGCTACAGCTTCATTTCCACGTAGATGAAAGTACTCCAATACATCAAATTTTGGTTTAGATTGAGGACCTAAGCGGAAAAATTATATTGCTCCATTTAGTCTTTATTTTTTACTTTATTTTTTTTAAGGGAGCGTTTACACTAAAGAATAAAGAATTGTGTTGTGCAAGAAGTTTGACGTACGATGCTGTGGCGCTTGTATGGTTAATTATTTTTGTCCTTATATAGACATATTTAAAGCATAGCTAACATTTCAGAGTTTAGAGAATTATTTAATATATTATTATTATAGTTCATTAGTTCTGTTTATTAAGATTTTTTTTGCAGGTTCCACTTAATACAGTATTTAATGAATGTCCTGTTCTGGGTAGCTTTCACTTCCAATCGTAAGACGTGCCAATGATTATTTTTGCCAAACTGGAGATAATATACAATTTCTTGAGACTATCGAAAACAGGAAACTGCTTTAAGACCCAACAGGAAGTGAGGTGTGCAGAGAAAACCTGCTAACCCCCTTCGTTAGTAAACAACACATACAATTAAAAATCTTCAGACAGCCTTTAAAACTGTCGTATGTACTAAGTTAGTTTTTGCTTTAAAGAAGAACTCCCACCATTTATAAAGTTACTAGTAAAAATGACTATTTAAAAAGACCGTATTTTTCTTTTTTAAAACAGTTTTAGGTTTTGTATAATATAATTTTCGCTGGGGACATTCATCAGTCAGTAGCAGCCGCCCCTTGCGATCCCAGCGTTTATAGCGACGCTGGATCGCGCATCATAGATGACGTACCTGTTACATCCCGGACTGCCGGTGACCTTTGACCCGGAAGTACCAGGTACGTCCCGGTCTTGAAGGGGTTAAGGTGGTACTTTTAGCAGAGCTTAGATGATCCAGACACTTTACAGAAGGTCCATGTATTGTTTGAAGAATGAGCATACGAATACTAAAAGGCATGTGTCAGTGAACAACCTGATCGTTATCCTTAGCACAATTAGCTTTGCTAGTCTTCACAAACGTCGGTGCTAATAGCTTGTAATCAGCTATTTAATAGGTGACGAAGCTGATTACTTGAAGAAATCTTTCTCTTCTTCAGCTCCAACCACAAAGCTCTTCCTCCAATTTTCCAAACTATGCCACAGCCATTCAGTAAAAATTCCATTGTGTGGTATAATTTGGAGATCATATTTCAGGCCGGCTGCTTACCGGAATAGTCTTTTTTTACACACTCATTAAACCGCTTTCCCATCCTTTTTTTTTTTTTTTTTATTCTGTTTGTAGCTTTTTGTTTTCTTTGCAAGCGCCTTCCTTGGCTTTATTTGGCCATCTGCTGGACCAATGTTCTCAAATGTTTAAATATCTTGCTGACCACATCAGTCCACCATCAAAAGTATTATTTCAAATTAATCACACTGGGGGTTTTTTGTTCCTCCTTTAACGTCTCTTTCTGTCATGGCTTTATGATGTCATCACTTTTAATTGAGATGACCCCCCCCCCTCGAATCCTACTTTAGTCAAAATCATTAGTCAAAAATGGCAATATTAGGAACTTAAAGAAAATAAAAAAAAGATACAGGAACATTAAATGTTGTTCAATTATTGTTTTATTTGAACATGATTATTACATATTAAAATATTACACAAAATATAAGCTCTGGTAGATTAAGGAATATATTTATACACTATCTGGTGTAAAGACTGACCCATCCAATCAAAATAAGTTTTTTGTAAAAAAATACTATACTTAATGTATCTATGAAAATTCTGTGGTGGTGTGACTTTTTTTCACATATGTGTTATGTATAGCATATATTCAATTCATTGGAAAAATATGCGTGTCTGTCAGCACTAAGTCCACTGTAGGGGACTTCATGAAACTGTATGGTAACACAACATAAAGAACTAAAATCTTCTAGTAGTGACCCAAAATCTTCAAACCAGTAGCAACCTATGGGGGCAAATGCATTTTCTTCACCTTTTCCAGCCTTTCCCAGGTTCTCCTAGGAACCTCTGGATTCTTTTCGCCTGGAAATTAAATGAGACAACGGAAACAGCTAGAATTATTAAAATAAAAAAAAAAATGAATTTACAGATTCTCGAAAAGATAAAAGTATAAAAATACTAGGCTGTATTATATTCATTATATATATATATATGTTTATTATAATATACTGGGTATATTTATGTATTTTTAAATGTGCCAGTGGGGTAGAGTTATATTTAACAAAGCTGACATCTCGGAGGCGATGTATTTTGTTAAAAAGAAATGGCAGTTAAAAACATATTGCGAGAGCACAAAAACCACAGCCTGCGACAAACTGATAACAGCCCTGTTTAGCTCTTGCAGAAGTTCCGTCCTAATTCTAAAAAGAGAAAACATTATATGAACAATGCATCAGTCCTTCTTTCCTGTCCTCATCCTCGGCTCGAGATGTTACTCCCAGCCACACAATTTCAGCAATTTTTTTTAAATATATGTTTACAAGTTTTTTTGGGGGGTGTTACTGATGATGGGGCAATGGCTTAAACAAACTTGTCACCCTGCTGATTTATGTTTCAGAATGATTGAAAGATTACAGATGGAGAGTTAAGACATAAGGGGCAGGATTCATCGTCTAAAATCCACTAAAGGGAAAAACTGAGCACTAAAACCACTCATAAGCGATTTAACTCATCGGGCACAAAGTCAAACGACAAGCGCTAACTGCTCAACCTTCCGCATGTGTAGCTCTGATAGAGTAATTGAACAGTTAAGATCAATTAAGCTAACTTAACCAAAATCAATCCAGATCCCCTTGAAACAAACTGAAACACAGCGTATACATATATACATATGGATATATTTAAAACCCTGCTCATTGTCATCATAATGATGGTACAACTGTGTGGCGTAAATATGTCAGTAGTAATTTAGATATGAAGAATTTAATATATGATATATATATATATGATATTTGACCATTCCGGTGTTCGTTTCAGGCAAATATTCCTATACGTTCTTTGTTTTTCTCTTCGTTTTCTGACAGTTTTCTAGCCTATCTTAAGTCTTCCGTAGTATAGCAGGGGTTAATACGGTAATCCACAAGGGAGAAAAAGCTAATAGTGTGACAAAAATAGATCCCTAGCACTCTAACCCGATGCTCGTTTCACCGTCAGGCCGGGTTACCACTAAGCGGAAAACTCGGCCTGGGTCCGGGATTTAAAGCTCCATAAGAGCAACTCTATTGGTCGCCGGCAGGGGGCTCGCCTAGCATCAACCAATGAGCAGCTGCCCTTTAATGAATAATAAATAACTAAATAAATACATAAATATATAATAATAACATTAATAAATTACTTCTGAATAAGTAGGAAAAAAAAACATTAACAAAAAAGATTGCAAGGGTTATTTTAAAAACTTTTTAGGGTTTTTTTTATTTTTTTTGCTGTGTTAGAATCTTTTTTTTTTACTTCTTCCTCTTTACTACTTTTTACCCCTATAATTGATTCTTGTTGCTTGCCACAACGTAGTACAGTAACGTATAAACCCCGCTCACCATTTCCCAATATTCAGTTGTCAGGGCTTCAAGTCAGAATTATTTCACTCTTAATTGGTGACGCCATTTTTTTTTACTTCACATGGATACCTAACAGATTATTGGGATTATTGGCAAACCCCCAGATATAAATTATGGGAAAAAGTAAAAAAAAAATCTAAAACTGTTAAAAAGAGGTTTTAAAAATAATAATACACCTACTTATTTTATATATTAATTAAACCCAGGCTACCGCTTCACTCCATACACTACAGTATTCTGCATTGCGTACCAGCGCATATTTAATTTCATCTGGCAACAAAAAGGTTAATTTAGACACTTTAGGTAGCCTTAGAAGTGTTTGTAGTTTTAATTTATGGAAAATTATTGAATCACTAAACATGCATTAAATTAAAATTTAGTGAAAATTAAATGAGGTTTCCCTGTTGAAAAAAAATCGATCAGTTCCCTTAAAGAGCAAATAGAATTAAAATAAAATTAATTTAATGCTATTTCTAGGGAAACACACACACACTATATACTGTATATATATATATATATTATTTGTGATTTTCTTGAGTAAGTTTTTTTTATTAGATAAGATGGAAAAGGGGAACTGTTCTATTGAGGTCCTGCACATTGATTCATTCCATTGGTTGCTATGGTGATAAAACAACTTTTCAAACATTGAACCAAATAATCTTTTTTTATATATATAACTAATCCCGGTGTGTCATCACTTCATACCAGTGATTTTACTCCAATTACTGACTCTATTACCCTTATGACATATTTGATTAAGTCATCATCATCATTAGTGCTAAGGAGGTGCTTTGTTTCAACTTTGTTTCTTCACACCTTATAAGTTCCCCTTTATTAGCTCTGTGAATCTCTAATCCTAGCATGTAAGAAGCAGTTCATTATGATTTAGCTAACCGAGCGAAAAGTTTTACCTTACCCATTCGACACTGATGATGTATCCGGTATGTCACAAAAATGGCCCTACAGGACCAGTGACGGACCAAGTACGTCATTGGAAAAATCACCCACATGTCTCTGTGATAGATGTGATTAGGGGGCACCACTGTTGCTGAACGGTCCATGACCCTAGTGGTTGGTGTACAGTTAACATGCCTTTCTTTCCATCTCTGTGACAATATGGAGAGAGACAGTGAACTGTAAGAAGATAGTGTTTCCCTGTATGCCAAGACCCAGTTTTTTAAAAAAATATCTATATTTTTTGAATGTGATCAGTTTTTACTTCACCATAGGGGGTTCATTTTTTAGCTGCTTAATTGTGTTGTGTGTGGTCAGTTAGTGGGGAGTTTGTTACATAGGGTTAGGGCTATGTAGGAGTTAAAAAAAAAACTAGAAAAAGTGAAAATGATATATGAATGTAGGGTGCTTCCCAAATTAGGGCAATTTAACGTTTTATTCTAACATAATTTTACTTAAAATGAAAAATGAGAATATTTTTTTTTTATTAAAACATTTAAAATGAGAAGTTTTAAAGGTTTGTAGGTATATGCCCTTCTCGGTACTGCAAGGAACAGGACGGTGTAGCTTTGTTTGGGGTTGTTTCTTTTTGATATACTAAGTTGTTATTTTTAAACACATGGTTGTGCCGTGCTTTTTTATGGTGGATAATGTGTGGTCTTTTTTGGTTAAACATCAATTGTATAATTCCCCTCATGCTTACTGGAAATCTTAAAAATGCAGAACATTGGAAAAAGAAAAGTAAGTTTATACCAATACGATTGCACCAACTCCACCTTCACTTTTGACAAATTATATATTTTCAGTTCACTTTATTAAATTAACTTGTGTAATGCCGTTCACAGATTAAATTTAACAATTTACTTCTATTTAAAATAATCAAATTTTATTTGTAAAAGACATGGTGGTCATCTTTCCGTCCTGTTCCCGATTATTCCTCCCCATCACGTTATCTCTCCTCTTTTGTTAATTTGTTTATTGGCTTAGACAGCACTTGTAATGTGTGGTTGATAGCATTGCATAGATTAAAGTTTTACTTCTAACTCGCATTGTTAATTAGGAGTATAACTTAAATGCCAGTGTATTAAATGCAAAGGCCCAGCTTTTGAAAGACAACATACTAAGATGTCTAATCCAGGGAAGCGATGCCAAGCTAGGATGGGGCACAATTATTGCCCACGGTTGCTATGTTAATTTGTAGTAACCAACAATTTTTTTTTCTTTTCATGTTTTACTTGCAGTCCCAGATTTAGCCACTAGGGTGTCTGTAGTAACATAGTTGACGTTCGCACCCTGACCGGATCCTTTCTGTTTTCTTAATTGGTTTTCTAGACACACTTATGGCGAATGTGTGTTGGGCAGGACTGGGCTGTGTGCATTGGGGCTTGTCTGCTAAATCTGTTTTGGGTCAGTAAACCTGTTTAGGAATGTCCCCTAGGTTGTATGTTTACCAGCTGTGTGTGGAATTGGAAGTAAACACACAATAAAGTGGCAGTGGCCCCAAATCAGAACATCTCAGGGCCCGTACCCCTCCTTCCCAATAGTCCCGTGCCATAGTGACCATTTTTCCTCCAGCTCAGACTACCATGCCCCATCGACAACAACCCAGCAACAACCATATCGCTCCAGTAAGAACAAGCAAGTGGCACTGCAGCCTAAATAAGCCGAATATCCATAATAAAGGAAACCTTAAACTACGGAATATTCCACTCATTCTATTTTATACTTATAGGTACTATGGATGGCTTTCGCTGTAAATTGATTAAGGAACGATATATGTTAGCAATCAATAATAAACCTGTCGATACTTTGTATCCAACCTATAACGAAAAGCACACCGCAGCATTTATTTCAATCCATTTTCACAGGAACTATAAAAGTTCATCATTAATTAAGCACAAATTAATAAATTAGTCCTTTTAAATTACGGCCGGAAAATCTTGCAGGCTAATGGTCGTTCTCTGTCGTCAGCATCTGCGTCCGTAGGATGAGAGTGAGTCGCGTGGCAGGATTTACACGTCGTTTGTGGTCGAGTCCATTGACGTTTGGACACGTGGCTCAGGTGGTTGAAGGCGCTACGAGGCTTTGATAGTATCAGATAATCCCGCGGGGACCGACGGTCACACAAGGAGATGAGTCTCTTCGGCGTTAGACCAACACCTGCAGTATTTTATATTAAAGTCTGTACCGATGACATCATTCTTCTCCGAGGCTTTCTGATGAACCGCATCAACGCGACGTCCGAGAACTTCAGATCTACAATCTGTCGGACCGCGTCTAATGATAAAATAATTCAAATTGTGTGTTACGTCTGCTTTGAATGTTATAATACAAAGAAATCCGTTTCTTTTATACTTTTCCAAAAAACAGGAATAATCTACAAATCTATATTAGTGCCGCTGCTTCAAAAACATTTAATCTCACCCAAACTGCTGTATGTTCTTAAAGAGCGGCTTCTCGAATATATTAATTGTAATAAATGTTTCAGCTACCTGTTAATTAGGGAATTTCCAAAAAGCGTAATTCTGTTGGTCTCAGGTCCAACAAATGGGGGGGGGAATATAAAAAAGATTACAAAACAGCAAGAATTCAGCGCATACCCAGCAAATACCATTCAAAAAACACCGATCTAAGGCATAAATATTGGGGATTCTATTGCCATATATTGCTTCGTCCGCCACTAAGTCAAAGTACCCCAAAGTTTGGTGATGTCCTGTCTAATTTTTCACGGCTATATTACTTACCAAGGAGCAGAATCAGTGGGACTTCACTGCATTTTAACCCCAAAGAGACTGTCACCCTTTAAGCATAGTAAAACAATTAATAAACTAGTAAACAGCTCTGTTTGCATTGCATGACCCAATTCCATGCATAAGGTCTTAAAATTACAGTGACGCTGACTCCTTCCCCAGTTAACTGTTTAACACCCAGGAAGATATATATATATATATGTGTGGGGGTTCTTTTCTAGTACAATGTGAAAAATCCCTTATAAAGCTGTCCATTCCAGGGCAGAATTTTATTATAGTTCTATTTACCTTAATAGCAAAGTTAGGTCATTTTTAAGCTTCTCAACTTTAATTAGAAATGCAAATTTACAGCTGTCAAAAGCTATATATATATATATTTATATATATATATATATATATATATATATATAAATACTAGTTTGGGGTCATTTCATTGTTTTCATTAAAAAAGAACATTTCTGGCTGTAACATAATTACAAAAGGGTTTTTCTAACAATCAATTAGCCCTTTAAACATAAACTTGGATCCGCGAACACAATGTGCCATTGGAGCACAGGAGTGATGGGAGTGATAAAGGGCCTTTGGGAGCACAGGATGTGACTGGGAGTGGATAAAGGGCCATTGAGCAGCAGGAGTGGATGGGAGTGATTATCAAGGGCCTTTTGGAGCACAGGACGTGATGGAGTGATAAAGGGCGATTGGAGCACAACGAGTGATGGGAGCGAAAAGGGGCCTTTGGGAGCACAGGAGTGATGGAGTGATAAAGGGCCATTGGAACACAGGAGTGATGGGGTGATAAAGGGGCCATCTGGGAACACAGGCGAGTGATGGAGTGATAAAGGGGCCTCGGTATGCCTATGAAGCAATTCAAATGAACAACAAATAGTCATTTACACATTTAACGCGCCGTTCTGCGCTGGATTTTCTGGAATCCTTTCTTGTTATGTATAAATGGGTCAATATGTTTTTTTCCTTTCAAAAACAAGGACTTTTCTAAGTGACCCCAAACTTTTGTACGGTAATGCATATATATAAATATATATATATATATATATATATATATATTATAATGGTAATACATAATATATTTTCATACTTTGCATAACTATACCCAGATAACATTGAAAAACTAACTTGAAAAAGACTATTATATGTAAATAGAAAAGGTGGAGTTTTACTCGAGTTAAACATAAACCACTAATTCAATGTTTGCGCCCGATGCAGGCTGTGATTAATGCAGCAGCACCTGCCGGAGGACGGCGAGTAACTTGCTCCACCAGGATGGACACAAAAGGCCGCACTTTCCGTACTCGTATTACACGGCAGCTGCTCTCCAGAATCCGTTAGGCTTTTCATGTCCGTTCCCCGGTACCTTTTGTGTTTTTTTTTTCTAAAGACTTTATTTCAAATAAAATTGTGTCCCACATAAAAGTTAAGGAATAATAACTTATTTGTAAGCAATGGGAGGAGAGAGGCCAGTGTGCCCGTTTCATCCGCCGGAGTTAAAGGTATCAGATTCTAGCGGATATAAATCTCTGTACTAAACAGGCTTAGCGCGGTGGTGTCGATGGCACACTGGAGAACGCGATATGTGGTCGAACCTCCATCGCGAATACATTGTGTTACGCCGCTCGCTCCAAGAGCATCTGGTTTGGAGGGGTACAGATTGTGTACTGAAATGGTCTCGTAAAACACGCAGCGCCTGCGAGCACGGATTAATTCCTCGGAAGAAATAATGCGCTGAGACTTTGTATCGGGCAGACATTTTGGCCTCACAATCTTAGAGAAATAACGAGGTCTACACACTAAACCATGTTTTAAACCGCTGGATTATGTCCATACCTCCCATGTGTTCCTCTTTAAGAGGGACGTTACCTCTTTGGCCCAAATCCTTCTGTCTTCCTTTCCTCTTCTGATGTCCCTCTTTTCTAGAAGCTCGGAATGTGTGGTGGACGCGAGTCTTTCACAGTGTTCTTCAGCCCTTAAACTCACATATATATATTTATATATTTTGTTTATTATATATATATATATTTAAATATGTTTAATTGTGTAAGAAAATGCACCATTTTTAGAAAATTCTTACAAACAGCTGTGGACCCCAAAATATAGTTTGCTTATAGAAATACCAATAAGTCCTAGGGCCACAGTTTGGTAGGAAAATGTCTTAAAGTTGGACCCTGGTTTCTGGTTCTTAGGAACAGAGTTAGCAACAGCCTTATTTTGAATTAATTTTGTCAAAATCATTTTTTTGTGATAAATACTAATGGATAATTTTGCCGAATTCATATTTTTGGCCGGGATAACCATAATCATGTGACACAAAAGCAAGCACTGATAGGTTATTGCCATTTTAGCCAAAAAATAGCTTTTGAAAAGTCTCTGTGGTGTTTTTATGTGATTAAAAATTCAAATGATATCATAAAATGACAGATCTGCTAATGTTTATTTGCTTAACAAATCAGTGTTTTATCCAAGTGAAACATCGCCTTTAAAGTCATTTTTATCACCAAGGTAATCTCCTGTTTTCGGCAGCTGTGCCGAGAGGGAACGCGCGCCTCTCTGTGCTTTATAAAACAAATATTGGCTTTTTCAGCAGGTTTTAGCACCGATTCGCTACAGGAAAGCATTAGTAAAATCCTCTTTAATATTTCAGCGCGACAAATGGCACACGGTGTTAGCTAATTGGTGTTAAGCTTTACGACGCGTTGTATGAATTCATGAATTTGTTGCAATACGGGTGTTGTATTAATTTGTGTTTTTTTAAGTGATATATATTGTAAAAAGAAACACTCGTTGAGTTCTGTTAAACGTTGCCGCGTGCTTGGCTATAACAGCTGGCTTTTACAGCAGGAGTATGGGCTAATTCTCATGGCGTTACCCAGAATCCTCTCCTGCGGTAAATGGAAAGGATTTGTTATGCTTTTTCCTAGAAATACAGTAATTGAAATGTACTCATAAAGTTTATTATGCGTATACGGTACACATTTCCTACTAATTAAAAAAAGGACATTGATCATGAGGCAACCTTTTCTCCAATCCCAGACCTGTCAAGCGTCCTTTCTAAAGGGTTAAACATATTATTCCTTAATGTCTATGATTAATAAGGTTATTAATAGACATAACTGACTAAATTATTTTAAACATTCATTATTTCTACTATTACTTAGGGTTTAGAATCATTCAATCATATAAATCTGGTCTCAAGTCGTAGATGTTTTATAAAAAAAATAATATATATTTTTTAAAGGCAATTAAGCGATTCAGGGGGGCATTTCCTGGGGACTCCCGATCTCTAGTTTTCAATTTATAATTTTTTTGCAATTAATATATTATTTTTTTTTTATATATTATTATTATTATTGTTTTATATTATTTATTGATTATATAAGTGCATCAAATATTTCTGCAGTGCTGTAGCAATGGACAAAAGCTTTAGCATTCATAAGAATCCCAATGATCAATTTTCTAATTTTTTATTTTAATTTTGTTTGCAAAATTAATATATTAATTATTTATTATGTATTATATTATATGTATACATATATATATAATACTTATTGATTTATGTAGTGCCATCAATAGTCTGCAGTGCTGTACAATGGAACAAAATTTTTAAAATTTCAAAAAAATGTTCTCATTTTTTTATTTTTTTTTGCAAATGAATATTTAGTATTTTATATTTTTTTTAATTAAATGATATTATGATTTTATATTATTTATATGATTTATATAGTTCCATCATATTCTGCAGTGCTGTACAATGGACAAAAGTTTTTAGAATTCATTAGATCCCCAATATCCAATTTTCTCATCATTCTAACACCCTTTTAACCTTAACCGCAGCAATATTAAAAAGAAAATAATACTCTGGCCGTTTTTAAACCCACCATCTGATGTTTCAAGAGCTCATATATAAGTTAAAATTTCTTGGGCTATTTTAAGTCATTATGGAAAATCCAGATTTCCGTATTCCAGAAGCATTGGCACGAGGTTAAAGAACGAAGGTAATTCTTTCCTTGTAATGGATCACATTTCTCCATTTTCCTTGTTCTAAACCCTCTGGTCCAAACAGTAAAACCAGGTGTAATTGGCTGTTATTCAAAGCACACGCGACTTAACTTTCTCTCCGTACATCTGTCTCTCAGTTACGATGCTTATGTGTTCTCCTACCTGCAGTTCTTTTTGTGTTTGACGTTCTAATACCAGTGTAACTCCATCTTTGCCCAGAGAGCTTACTTAAAACCCATTCATTATTGTACCTTAATTGTTCTACTTTCACTTAATTGAGCAAATGATTCAACAAGATGAATGTCACCTTAATGGAAGAAAAACACTTATGGACAGCTATGTTCCATCATGGAGAAATGAAAATAGGAAATTTATATCAGTATAATGCAATTATAAAACATTTAAAAACATAGCAAACATAAATCTTTTTCTATCATAAAACTATTTAGTTAATGGCACTTGAGCCATCATATACACTTTAATCCATACGATACCTGAGAGCTCCCTTTACATTGTGTCTGATTTGTAAATATATGGGAGGATTGTGCAGGACCCCCCAGGTATTTAGTGGGTGCGAGATGTGTTCCACAGTATACATCTCCTTACATGTGATGTACTTACCACCAGTGAGCTATAGTGCTGACTCTGCGAACTCTTGGAGCCGGGGGTCTATCCAGTAGACTTGTGCGTTTCGATTCTTAGGAATAGCAAACTTACCAAATTCTGCCCAGACGCCCCCCTTCCAAATGGACAAAAAGAGCTCAGAATTCTCATCAAAAATTTGCAGGGGCCCTCTCACTCACACTCTTACACTCTCACTCACACTCTTACACTCTCTAAATGTTTCGCTGCCTTGTCTGGCGACCACTTCCGCTTCTTCATCTTCTCTCTTCTATCTCCTCTCTTTCACTTTCTCTCTTTTATCTTTTCTCTTCTATCTTTGTCCACATCTCTGCGGACATGACCTAGCGGGAACGTCTGCCTAAATAGAGAGGGGACGTGACTGAAAGCACCAGGATTTTGGCAGAAATTCACCTTAAAGCAAAATGGCGGCACCAGGTAATGACCGCTGCGGTGCGGACAAGGATAGAATATAGAAGACAAAAGATAAAAGAAAGAAGATGAAAGAGAGAAGATGAAGAACAAGAAAATGCAGAAGTGATCAGCAGAGAAATTAGGGAAACATGAGAGAGAATTAAAAATCCCCCCCAATTTTTATCCAAACCGAATGGGCGGGGAATGTAGTTCATGGCCCAAAAACTAACCAAAAAATTGGTCTGAATTGTTTTTGTGTGTGCGGGGAAAGAATTTACACTGATTTCAATGAGAGCGCGTTCCTGTCACTGATTGGTTGCTTGAAGAAGCGAATCAGTGGCAAGAATCATCAGACCACAGTGGAGGTGAGCAGCTGCAGCTTCTACCTTAGCTTTTCATATTAGAGTTGATTTTTAACAGTGCTTCTGGGAACAGTATACTGTCGCTTTACCGAATACAGAGATATCATTGGCAATGGAAGATCATACTAGTTATCCTAAACTGTTTGTTACTATAGCAACGGGTATATGTGTAAATTGCTTAGAATCTCCAAAATACTTTAAAAATACTTGAGTGGTTTGTCAGTAAGGTGCCGGAAGGAACAGCTATTTATGCTTTGCTTCCTCTTGTGTCGAATAGCATCTTTATTAAACACTGTTGCAAAGGAAATTGCTTCACCCAACTAAATAAACGTATATTTCTATTGCTTCACCCAGCCATTTATTTGTATCTATAATTTAGATATCATAGATGCACATTTGTACTTTACTTAGAGGGTGGTAGATAAGTGGAACAGCCTCCCATTAGAGGATGTTGCACTTATCTTGAATCTAAGTTGGGCCAATGACTGATTAAGTACTTACAGCAGGAAAAATGGGCAAAAATGTGCCGTATGGTTCTTATCTGTTGTCAAATTCTGTGTTTTATGTTGACTTGAACCTTCGTCAATGTACCAGAATGTGATTGTGTTGGTTACGACGATCGTGTCAATTGGGTCGCAAACTACGAAAGCATCCTACAGGTGCCGCTTGGGGCGCTGTCAGTAAGCCTGTTACTCTGCATGTTTCGATCTGGATCAACATATGAGCTCTGTTAGAATTTCCTCTCCAGCCTTTAGCTTTTCACACGATTCTCTGCCCCACCGGTTTGGTGTTTCTGGTAACTCGCCAAAGTCCCGGCAGATATTTAGTAGGTGTTGTTGGTGAAAAGCATTCGCAGAACTCTCTACCCCAAGGGTCTTGCTACAACGGGTTTAGAAGCATTACGATTGCCACATCAGTGATCCGTTGGATCACTTGGGGTAACACTTGGGTTGGGTATTTTGAGCTTTCAGCCATCAGCTAGAATTTCTATCATAGTCAGTAACAAATGATAAAACAAAACTAAAGTCCCCTGTATGTAAAACTACTAACACACGGCTCTCGTCCATTGGCAAATTCCACTTTCTCTAAACCATACAAGGGAAATCTAAATTAAAGTACTAATATCTCTTTAACCTTAAATACCGTTTACTGTAAGCTGCATAACGTGCCCTAAAATGTTGGAACTTTTCGTGACTTTGTCATTGAAGGAGTTAAACGTCTGAATACAGCTTCTAGGGGAACTTGCTGAGTTCTAGTTCCGTGTTTGGAAATATCCATAGAGTTCTTTATCCTTTTTTCGTGAGAGGTTGAGTTCCTGTCCAATTATATATATATTTTATTTTTTTTTGGAGAGGTTTTTCATAGTTTTAGAAATATTATTCCGGAAATAACAGTTACATTTTTCTCTTTAATACTCAGGAAACACATATAAATATAATACAGTATACTTGATTATTATACTCCATGTTTTAGATTAGACTGAAAGGATTAAAGATTACATACGAGCAGATGTTCTGTAAGCGTGTTTCCCCGTCACATACTCCATCATTATAATCCCGTACATTGATGAAGGACAAAACTTTGGCTCATTAAGTTAGAAGACTAAAAAAATCCCAAGATTCTGACCATATTACAGCTTTCAAGCCCCAAACTTGGCAGCTAAGATCTATATCCTGCCCAAAACACATTGCGGGGCAAAGTCCCACCTTTTATGCCACCAAAAAACATTTTCCAGCCATCTGCCCGGCTCGTGTCATCAGGTGGCCGCTGGCCTTCAAGTGCAAGGGACCCAGAGAGGGACAGCAAAGCTTCAACGTGGCTCGGTAAATTAGATTTTCGGAAACACAAAAGGTTTGATTATTTTTCTAAATGAGTGCAGGATCTGCATCCCAAGTTTCCTTATCAGCACAAGGTTTCGCACCCACTCACTTATACCATTTAGTGTTTACGTGCCATGGCTGCCTACTGAAATACTTGGGTACATGTTCTAAGAGCGTCCGGTGGATCTGAGAATGATAAAACATGATCACAGCAAATGGGAACTGTTAACGCATTGTTCCTTCCCCGCCTGGTGAAGTCACGACGCTTTCTTCCTAATAAAGAGATCTTTTTGATGTGGAGAAAGAGGTATTGTTATTTTTGGATGTTGTCACGTTGGGTAATATCAAGGACACTTTATCCCGAGCCAGAAAAGCAAATTTATTGCCGCAGCGACAGATTCTGCTTTTCTCATACTAAGTGAATTTAAATAATAAAAAAATCAGATGGAACTGACTTCAATTTCTCTTTAAGATCAAAAACTTTTTTGAAGGAGAGGAAACAGAAGTTTTGTGAGTCACTAATTGAGTCACGGACGTCCATAATGGTTCTCCCAGGGCATCAGACAAGCTACTTTACTCAGCACTAAACAAAACCCCTTGGACGTAGCCGTCTGTCTGGTATATTTTTTTTTTTTTGGGGGGGGTCACTGAATCAGAGGCTAGTGTGCGGTTATGTTCTTTTTTTCTCAACATAAGGAGGTAGTTAAAAAAAACCAAAAATAATGAAGACCATGTGAAGAGGTGAAGATACTTTTGTTTGCTAAACAAAGACATGTTCACAGCTGTGTGTGTGTGTGTGTTAGTGTGTTAAAGGGGCCAAAGTTGGCCAGTCAGACATTGCTTCCAACTTGGGGGGAAAAGAATGTTGAGTTTGAGGCAATACAATTGTCTGCATCCCGGCGAAACAATGAGATGAGCCATGGCTGTCAAGCTCCATTCTTCATGGAACTTGGATTCAGAGATGGTCCTTGAGTGCCAAGTGCCCTGGGCAGAATAATGTTCCCGGCGCCTGCCTCCTGCATGTACTGGCTAGGGGGGGGTAGGGTAAAACTCTGAGGTTTCGCCTCCCACCAGCTCAATGTACTTAGCAGCCGACTAATTTTACTATAAGGCAGGCAGGCTCGGCATAGGTTATAGGATGACACTTTATAAGAAAAATAAATGGTTGATTATCTGTTGAAGAGACATTAACTTTTTTATTCTATTAATATAACACTTAATCAAACCTTATTAATATTAAAAGTTATGTTTTTATCATTATTATGACGTGCCATTAATAATTCACGGGAATTGGACTGCACATATGATCCATTCGGCCCATCTAATCTCCACATATTTTTAAGCTCAATCAGTCGTTGGTCTCGTTTTAGATTCAGGGGCCATTTGCCGATCCCACGCATGTTGAAATCCCCTCACTGTATTAACCGCTATCATTTCTGCTGGGAGACCGTTCAACGTATTTACTAATTCTTAATAAAGTAAAGGTCATAGATACTTACCCTTGCCACCCGCTTCCTGTAATGTTCTGTCGCCACGTTAGGTGGACTCAACTGGTTGCTGAAAAGTAGGGTCCATAGGCATTGTAGGGTCTTCCATGCTGTCAGCAACTGGGTCTACCCACTGCAACCAAGACAGCTTATAAGAATTGGTCGGTAAACACAAGTCGGTAAACACAAGTTGGTAAAGACACCATTTTTTTTACCGTCACCTACTGGAAAGCTGAATGTAGTCCCTATACACGGTTCACATTTAATACCCGAGAGTTTTCCCCCAAAAACGCAATTCTGTGTAACCTGCGTTTAGTATTTCTATACTCTCAGAATTTTTTGAGCCAGGGAAAAACGAGGTCTCTAGGTCCGTAATCCTACCAGAATGTAGGGTGTATGGATAAACCTTTTCAGGGCCAAGGGTCGAACAATGAATGGGCGGATGATCCCCATAGCTCGTGTGCGGACATGTTGTATGTGGCATTGTAGGGGTTCGGAGACTTAGCAACTTGGACTCCACTTTGTCTCTTTCTAATTTCTCCACCATGTGCAATATAAGTCCTGCGAATGGAGGTAAGAGATCCCTACCAAACAGGCGAAGGAACATTTACACCAGTTGCAGAAGAGTTAAGCAACCTCACGTGTAATTGCAAAACCGTTTCCTGCCTTGTTCGCACATTAAAGGAACACGGCTTGTAACCTATTTGCACAGCAGACTTTTTTTTTAAAGCATCTGCATTTATTTTAGTTTTTAAAAATAATATATTTCTTTATTTACTGTTAAACCTACTTATTATTCAACAACTAGAAACAGGAATTTGCATGCAAATCAAATGAAAGGAAATTTACTCCAAATATTTAGATTTATTTTTCATTAAATATTTTTATTTTTGGTAATGAAAAGTGTTTCTGCACAAAATATAAACATTTATAGTACATTATGGTTATCGTCAACCTGAAATCCTTATCGCGAAGATTGAGTTTTTTTTAAGGCTTTTTATTATTCATGTTTGCAGTGACAATATTTTAAAATATTTCAGCAAAAAAAAAAATCTTTAAGGTGCTGTTCCACCTACTTTTGCAATTAAAGGCAACATTACATTTAAAACAAACTGTATCAACCAAACCCTTTCCAGAAATAATTCTAGTAAAAATCTTCATGTTTCATGCACCTGACGAGCTGCCCGAGCAGCCTATTTGATGTGTATTGAGCGAGGTCAGGTAGTAGCCCACTGAGCATTTGCCCAGTGTGCCAGATGACCAGCCCGGGCCTGAACATGGATACCGACAATTCAACAGTTTTTCTTAGAACATCATGAGAACAGAAATCTTAAACAGAAACACAGTGGGGCAGAAACCTGCAAAGGTCTACAATTACCCTCACATTTACACCTCTGCTGGGAGGTGGTTTTTCGACATCACACTTACTGATCCCTGCATGTTAGCAGGGATCAAACACCTTTCCTTCATACTAGCCAAAATTATATATATATTTATATATATATAGTAGACTTGGCACCAGGGGCTCTTCGTGCTCGTCTTCGGCAAAAAAAAAAACTGTCTTCTCTTCGGGCGAATATTCGCGGACATTCTTCGTGTTCGGGTTTTCTTCGTTTTCCCCGGTTAAGGGGTTAATACGGTCCCTGTAGGCGACCAATAGGCTCATTCTCACTGCCCTGTAACCCGTGACGGCGAACCAGCGGATTTCCACTTCCGCGAACTGCCGCGATGCCCGAAGCCACAAAGACAAGGTAAGTTAGAAGAGGGGGGGGAGAATGGTAGACAAGGTAAGTTAGAAAGGGGGGGGAATGGTAGACGAAGACAATCACGAAGATCTTCGTGGTGTGTGTCTTCGCCTACGTTTTACCGCCGCCGTCTTCTCTTCGGCGTGTCTTCGGAACAAACACGAAAACGCACTCTTCGTGTTCATTTCCATGTTCGCCCGAAGACGAATGCACAAGTCTAATATATAGCTTTATAACCTTTGCTGTACCTTTTGCTGAGAGCAGAGATCATAGCTGCCGGACGCCTTGGGAGAACATCGGCAGTCACAAAACACTGCAATCACTTTCACAGACCAAGGAAAGGGGGCCCTACAGCGTGACCCCCATAGTTGGCTTCATGCTAATCTAATACACTTTACATGACTGGCATTGGAAAGCTTTAACCAAATATCTCCAAAAACGTAATCTGATGAACTCAAAATGAAAATGTTTCGAAATTTTTTTTTGTCACGTTAAGATAAGAGAAAGCCTTGCACTGGCTTTTGATGAATATTTATTCAATAAGACAAACCAAGGACCGAAATCCCGTCTGGGTAACATACTGTCTTCTGAAGCTTTGGGTCTGAGGTCACAGGAGTCTCTTTATGGTGAAAGGGAACTGATGTGTCCCGTGTCCCATTCTCGGTGTTTGTCACAGATCATAAATAAATGCACGCTTTGTAGGACCACAACACGTAATACAACAGCTGCACGTGTTATTCAGTCACGCGTGTAACATGTACGCCCTTCTGCAAGCATTATTCAAACCTGAGCATCCGGCAGCACGACGTGTCAGAATAGATCACACGAGACATCATCCAAAGAAACACGTATGTAAACGCAGCGCGGAGTAGCTAAGACTTTTCTTTTTCTTTCTAGAAGTTTTGTGACATTTTGTGTTTTTTTGTGTTTTGTGTCTTAATGATGATGATCGTATGATGATGTCACACTTATCCTTTGTGTCTGTAGGAATTAGATCTCCTTGGCTTTTGGAAAGCTGTTATACAGAGGTCGAGTTGATCGTCTATCTCTACATAGGTGTTGCCAATTAAACCTATGCCTTATTTTGTGTACAGTGATGAACAGTTTTCTATTTTTTTTTTATCAAAATGCACACGATATGCAGGGGCGGAATAAAAATGGCGAAGAAACTTATGGGGAGGCTACTGAATGGGGGGGGGGATATATACGGTAAATATATTTTTCTATAACAGTGTCGTCCTGTTATTTCACTGTGTAAAATACAAAATAGTTTAGAAGGGGTCTCTTTGCTACCCCAGGATCTCATCTGTTCTTCATCCTCCCCCGCAGCCACAATGAAGCCGCAACACTTTGGGAACTTTCTCAGAAACAGTAATTACACATAAATGTTTTTGTGGGGTGAGACGTCCTTTGGTGGTGGCTGATGTTGTTTAGCTTACAGTCACAGTTTGGTTCACAAAACAAATTCTCCAGCGAAAAAGTCAGATTGGAGATATCCATTCGCCAACATAAGGAGAGGTATATAGACAGGGAAAGGTCATTTCTAGGGCCATTCAAAATATCATGTGACCTTTTTTGGCTTGTGACATCACACACACGTTGGCATGACTATTCACACTAAACAAAGCAAGACTTTGTCGCATACCCAGCAAATACTCTTCAAAAATCACCTATCTAAGGCATAAATATTGGGGAGACTCTATGGCCACATATTGCTTCACCCGCCATTACGTCAAAGCACCCCAAGTTTGGCGAGTCCTGTCTAATTTTCCACATCTATATTGCTTACCAAGGAGCTGAATAAGTGAGACTGCTCTGCATTTTAACCCAAAAAGAGACTTTCAAGGCATTAATGAGGCTCCTGTGCGTCAGGAGGAGCTCCTACAAGGAGTGATATTAAGGGCTCTTTCTTATATACCAATGTCTTGTGGGTCAAATGTGCGTCTTGGAAGAAATGTATCATTGCCCTTTAAAAATAATGATTTTTTTTCCCCATTCTTCCCTACGGTTGGGAAAAGAAACCATAGCCACTCATGAATATATCGTTTGCTTTAGCAGAGCTTTTAAACAGATGTCATTAAGTCGGAAAAATGACTACTCTTCCTCGGCAGACATTTTGCCAATTTTAAGGAGAAATCTTCCATTTATGTTTAACGGGAAGTAAATAAGTTTAAAAAAAACCCCATGGAGACTCATGTATTATAGTGGACATGACTGCCCAGCATTGTGTGTGCTGTTATTCAGCAAGAATAAGGAGTCCTCCCTAAACTTGAGGTTACCAAAGTTAACGGCCACATTAACCACCGAGCTGTTGAGCTTTTTATGTGCTGATCTACTGTAAATGTTTGTGAAAACTTGAAAACCTCTTTGTTTGGTTTCTGTTTGTCTGCAATTAATATGGGAATTTGCAACCAGACCACCAAAAAATATTATATGGAAAATGGATTTTCACAGTGAATTCACGCTGACCAGAGGCGCCACCGATCCTTAATTTGGACCCATGCAGGGGAACGATCAGAAACACTGCAAATTATTGTGTGGTCTGTAGGAGGCTTGTTTCTCAATTTTTTGAAACATTGACGGCATCCAAAAAAAAAACCTTAGAATTTTACTTTGGCAAATGGCAGATGAAAATATAAATTTCATTCCAGGAACTTTAAAAAAAAAACCCTTTTAGTAAAAAAATTTTCCTAGATTTTTAAACCATTTTTAAATGCAGCGTGGATATTAAAACAACCCATTATTATAAGCATATTCTTTACATATTCATGCATCTTCTACCTAAGTATTTGTAATTTTTCAAATTTATTGGGTTTAGACCTTATGATGTCACAGTCTTTGGTGCCCTCTAATAATAATCCAATAAAAATTTGTAGAACAGATTTCAAAAAAATTAAAAAGACATTACTTGTATTATATAGCAACCCCCCCCAAATAAAAAAAAATATATGTGGAAATAAATAATAATGACAAACTAACTTGAGATAAATGAATATAAAGGAAATGTGTGATTTAATAAATATTACTACATTATGCCCATTTAAACACAATTTCACACCATTTATGTTCAGATTGTTTTACCCATTAATATTTGCAGAAAGAAATCTTAATATTATGTTGTGCCCCATATTATTTTTATTGCCAAGTGTCCTGATATAAAAGAGACAGTCTTGACCAAAGTTACGTGACATTCGCCTATTTTACATTGCAGCGTGGTTTCCACGTGGGCAGTGGTGTGGTCAGGCCTTAGATTATGAGGGACATAAAGTGAAGCCAACACTTACTCAAAAAGATATAATTTGACGGCAGATCAGCCTCATCTTGACCATTAATCAGTCATTGGTCTTGTCTTAGATTCAGGAGCCATACGCCTATTCCCCCACTGTATTAGTCTCTACCACTTCTGATGGGAAGCTGTTCCATTTATCTACCACCTTCCCTTAATATGAACAGAGGAATCTACAATAAACAGTTATTTGTTTTATTTTATTTGTTTTATCAAGTATGTTTTATCTTGTTGACGTGGAAAAGAGGTGCCTTTTAGTGTAAGGTTCCAGGCCCTTAAGCGCCTTAACTGCTTCATGACCAATAATGTATCAGGTTGTCGTAGAAAGATGTCCCCAGAGGACCAATGACATGCCTGGTATGTCATGGGTTAAAAGGGGTCCCACATCTCCACGATTGCAAGGTCTCCGCTGTTGCTGACCGCTCCATGACCAGAGCTCAGCAGATCACATGCATGTCCATCGCTTCTTCAGCCAATCACATGCAGGGATACAGTTAAAGTACTGCAAGCACTGCTTTTGCAAGGATTCCCTTTGTCCCAAGTTTAAGAAAATATACATATATTTTTTATTTATTTATTTTTAAATGGCCTTAAGGGGTTGATGTTTTAACTGTAATGTTTATTTGGTAGTGTGTTGGAGGTTAGTTAGTGGGGAATTAGATAGGGTTAGGTTTATGGCTAGATAGAAATTAAACATTTTAAAAAGATAAATAGAAACTCGATATAGGAATATAGGATGCAAATTAAACTATATATTTTTGGTATTTTTTCCCACTTATACTAGCTGTAGATAATTTACCTATATAACTGTAAAACTGTGAATATTTTCTTTATATTAAATATGATATTATTTAATATTTAAATATTAAATAATGTCTTACATATCTGAAAATGGTTTTAAAAAACCCTTAAATTATATATATAATTGTTGTGGGTTCGCTAAATGAGAAAGAGGGAAATAACAGCAAAAACACGAAAAATGCTTGTCCTGTAGAATAAAATAGCCCTGGTCCTGAAGAGGTTAATCTGGCCTTGAACATACCCGGGAACTCTCCGATAATTACCAGTCCCTGTGCGTAGGTTGTGGCATTTGGCTGCCTTGCTCCGTCTATAACGCCAAGGCGCCCACCTATGTCACCATTTTATTGGGGGCTAGCGCTGCTTAGCTGACCTGACCTTCTCTCCTTTCCATTAGTGGTAGATGGGGAGAGCTCCGGTGGACCTGCCTCGACCAGTCATTTAAATCACACCACAGCTAAACCCAGACATTGTAACTCTACCCCCAGCAGTCCTGATTAAATCCATTCCGCAAAGAAGATATGCAATAATATTTTATGATAGAATAAATCGCATAAACTTTATAACATAATATAACCCCAGAGTTCAGCATAATACATGCAGCACCTACGTAGACAGTGATGGTAGAAAATAATCAACTAGTCTGCCCTTTTTATATCACTTTTTACATAGTAATTCTTTACGAGGATAGCTATATGCGCATCTCCAGCTTTCCAAAATTTTATTTGAATCATATTTATTTAGCATATGTCCCTTACCTTCGCTTGTGTAAAAATACTGTGCCGTTTTAGTTTTTGCCCCATAATATAATGTTGTCAGACCAATCTACTAGACAAACACCCCATCTCCTTATCATGCTGCCTGTGGGAAACAGTTGAATGGCTTAGTCTTAATCCTCCAGTCGGACACTCTGACTAATGAAAGTCTATAGAGGGACGGACTTCATTAGCATTGCTGTAAGATAACTAGTATTTATATAGCATCTTTCTCCAGCTGGGACTCAAAGCGTTTGTAGTGCATGTTCTCAGAATTAACTAAAATAAAGTAATCAAAATAAACGTTATTATTACCCAAACCAGCGGTACGCATTTATCATCCTCAGAAGGATAAAGGGCTAACTTGACCCTGTTGAGATTTGAACCCAGGACCCTGAGACTTGAACAGGCACAGCAGTCAGGACATTTACCAACTGAGCTATCTCACCGTAAAGAAGCAGCTCAATATGGCGGTTGAACAGGAAAGCCATGTTAATGATCACATGACCGACAACAATGGCCGCCTCCTCTGCAGATAAAGGAACTTTGTTCGAACAAAATCAGATATTTTTTTTGTTAATGCTGACCGACATTACTCTATACAGTTCTGGGGAGGAAAATATTTTTTTCCGTGGGACTTTTCATTCTTTCACACACCATCTCATTCTTCATTGAATTCATTCATTCAAAATCTATTCCTGTGTGCACTATAATGCAGCATATGCGTTCTTAAAAGTATTTACCAACTAGTATTCTTATTTGATATAAAACAGTTGCTGTTAGGGGTACCTGATGGGTGTTACAATCTGCCGCTGGTGTTCTATATGTGATTAAGGAAGCGCGAATGTTCTATGTCCACAGAAGCTCTGATCTATCAAAGCTTTCTGCCTCCTTGGGGATTTTAAAATAGTGTACGGTTAGCCGGCAGTTGTCTTTGGAACTAACGGGCAGAATGTGCCGCGGTGGCTCAGGAATAAGAGTGATCCTAATCCCCATACTCTGGCTGCGTGTCAGGACTCTCCACTCCTTGCATGGCTCAAGCGTGTAACTTGTTAAGTGCTTGTGTTTTCCCAAAGACAGGAGAACTCTGTGACTGCGGCGTAGACTAAACTGGATTTAATTGAATCTTCAAGCAGTGATTTGGTGAACAATGAGCTGTCTGTCTGACCTGGACCTCTCACAGCGGGGAGTTTGTGTGACAGTCGCCATTGGTCTAAACAAAGGTTATTTCATGTAGTTCCAAAAAAAAAAAACAAAAAAACAACAAAGTGAAGTTCAAGGAGGAAACACGGATGAATTTGACAACATTGCATGCCTGTGAATGAAATCAGTGCTTCGTTATCTGTTTAACTGCCGTGATTTACAGAAATGCCCACACTGTAAGAATGTGGTTCTCATTTAGGGAACACTTTAGGAAGGAGGTGGACCCAGTTAAACACCACCCTTTATAAGGATCAAAAATAAAATACCCAAGTTTTTTTGTCTCAGAAATCAGCATTGGCACCCATTTTGAAAACATAATATTATTTTTAATCAGGTTCGCACTGTGACCTACAGCGCTGCCCACCAACCTTTACCGCTGATCGAGCAACATACCCTAACCTCCGATATATTCTGCCGCACACTACGTAGCAGCAAAGTGCACAGCCACGTGTATTCAGCTGGTGGCCACAAGTACATCACAGAGTGACAACTGCCCTTGAAGTGCCAGGGCGCTAAACCCAGAGCCTGCTCCTGTTCTTAATATTGCTAACCTAGGTCAGCACCCCAGTTGCCCATGTGGCCTCGTCCTTATTGATGAGGGTTGGGATATGACGCCAAAGGTGCAGCATGCTATGGAGGCTCTGCTGGCTTGGCAAAGTCCTCCATAGTGTATATGGGCCGGTTGGGGAAATCAGAGATCTCCCTTGTAACCAACCCATTGAACGTTGGTGAGCCTGACTTCCCAGTGGGATGATCCACCCAAACTTTTGGGGAAAAGGTTTTGCTGCGGTTAAGGTGTCAAATATAAGTAATGTTTGACCCTGGGTGGGTCAACTGCTTCTATTGCAGAAAGCCCAGAGTCTTGGAGATCAGGATTATGGTGGAACGTGGGAGGTAGGGGGTAAAACCTACATTGTACTGTATGTGTAGAAGGAATAATGTGTATATAGTATATTTTGAGGGGTTATGTAGCTTTTATAAAGGCTTTGCGTCATTTAAGGCTGTGGAATTCACTGTCAAACCTTTTCTACTTGCGCTAGATGTATTTACCCTCTTCCGTTGGCTTCTTAGACTGTTACATTGCCTTATTCTTTGACAACACAGGGTGATACAGCTTTGATGGTTAAGCCAAGGCAGAAATTTGTTAGTAATCCAGTAGCAAAGTAAACTACCCACCTTTAGGGGCTCCCGGCAAGGAAGTTAGTAGACCATCGCCTTTATTTTTATGCCCTGGATTTACAGGGACAGGGTTTTAATACATGCTGATAAACGACTTTCCGGGAGTTGTATATTTGAAACAGATTTGTTCAGAAAGACTTTGATAAATAGATCCATATGTATCACACACATACACACGCCAACAACTGTAAACTCCATATTTACCAAGTGTTGGGAACATTCTAAATCCGGAATAAGCTCTTACATTCAGACATTATTCTACAGGGCCTTATTATGGCTTAGAAACAAAACTCTATATAGTATCTTGGAAATTAATTAACAAATATATATGTAAATAAATATTATATTTTATTTATTATATTATATATAAATATATAGTTTTCAGCCACCGATATTAAGAAATCAGTTCTTAACAAGCCCACAAACAGGCACCCCCATCAATATGGCTTAATATCAAGTACAGAGGTTCCGTTTTGGAATGAATCCTATTCTTCACTGCTCTTCTCTGGAGCTTTCTATGTTTCACAAAGCATTTCATAGGCAAAGGAGAGGTAGTTATTATTATTATTATTTTAATATTATTATTTATTGTTCTATATAGCGCCATCATATTCCGTAGCGCTGCACAATGGAGGTACTTGATGGTTCTCATACCCACTTCTACCTACCTATGCCCTGGTCATTTCCATCCATAAACCGCCCATTTGGGCCATTTTCAGACTATTCCATTAATTCCTGCTCAAGATTTGATGACTTTATTCCTATTACCCACAGCCTTTTCTTCTTTCTTTTTTTTAAATAAAAAAAGTTTGGGGGGCACATTTTTCGTCTGTCCCTGACTTCAAATTTCAGATGGTAGGCAAAATTAAAGTCGACACATTGTACAGCACCGCAGAATATGAAGGTGCTATATAAATCAATGAATAATAATCAGGTGAGCTACAGCAATCATTATTTACCCTTGTCTCAAAAAGGCATATAGTAGGAATGTAGGGTAACCCGCTAATTGGCTGCGGCATCGTAATCTGGCCCTAGAGGTAAAAGTCCCCCAAACAGAATAACAGTAGATACTCTAAATATCAGATGATCCAAAGAGTCCAACTTTTAAATTTTAACAGAATAAAATCAACAGAATAATAAAAATGTGGGTTTTAAAGGAATACGGTAAATCATTCACTTTTTGTGCTGGTTTCGGGCCTTCCATTTTTTTACCAAGAAATTGATGATTTGGTATATATTGCCCGTGAATCTTATCTGAGAGCATGTGGAAAAGCAGGAAATCCACGGCACGATGATTGTGACATCATCAAAGATATTTTTTTCTCTCCAGTAGATGAAAGTTTGGAGTAACCAGCTGTTACTTTATCAGAACTGGCAGATACATCAGGCCCTTTTGTAATTAAATTGTTGCAGCTGTTTTGAAGTATCAAAATTTCTTCGCTACACTCTGACTTACCAGAAAGAAGAGAAAAAAAACCCAAAATGGAGAACAGGTTACGGACTGCGAGATCAGGAAATACACAGCTATAGACAGGTTCTGATCCCTGCTATAAAGGAGAGCTACTATTGGGTGAAAAAAAGTTAGGTTCCACTAATAAAACTAATTATTAAGTTCCAGCGTCTGAACCCAGGGTACTTCTGGGAGGCATTAACCCTTTCTATGTCCCGGCCTGAAAGGCCTGAGTTGGAAATATATGACGCTTTCCATATTGCCGAAATATAACTTGGATCACTCTCAGACTACCTCCAGCTGGCTGGGGGTTTGGGAGTTGTAGTCAAATATATAAAATGTTTGATCCTTGGGGAGAGATGATTTTCATGTCAGTTGACAAGGACATCATAGTATATATATATATATATATATATATATATATATAAATATATATATAATATATTGTTATTAAATTGGTGTTTTTATAAAAAATAAATCCGATAAAGCATTGCAAAAACTGCCTCTGTGTTGCCTCTATCCATGCCATCACAACTCAACCCTGAACCATTCCTCTTGGTGAGAAATGTCTGTGCCCCGGAACCTGATTTCATCACACTATATATCCCGCCACTACGTCAAAGTACCCCATAGCCATATAGTGTGACGGAATGCCCAATATTTATGCCGCAGATGTTTTTAGAATGGTATTCACTGGGCATGCGCTGAAATCTTGCTTTGTTTTGTGTACTTATTGATCAGTATTATTCTAGCAGCAACCCAGGAATCTGAATTTTATGCCTTTTATGCTTTGTAGGTTGTGCGCTCCTCTATTTTTGTATATTTTTTTTGTGAACGCACAGTATAGCCGTCAGCTCTGCCTGGCAGAAGGCAAGCAACAGCTGCTTGTAAAGTAAGCAATTTTTGTAAGTGAAATTGTTTAGCGCTTCTGGCCTCACTGATTCATAGAAAGAAAAAAACGGGGCAATATTGCCCCTTTAAAGACACAGTAACAGCCAAACGGGGCATCCATGCTCCCGTAGAACGTTAGTGATATCCTCCGGTACGAGTGATTGTGACATAACATTGTTTACAGCTGTTTAGAATTATTACTGTTGCCAGATCTCCTTTAAATCACCTCCTGTTGAGATGATGCAAACAGGCAACATTATTTCCTTTCTGCCAGTGAGAAGAAACATTTACATTAAGTGGCCTCCGGAACACGGATTTATATATTTGTATCGCTGATAATATCAAACTTCTGTCTGTCGGCTCGAGCTACAGAAATGATTGATAGAACTCGTTCTCGCTGCCCTCTATCCTATTTCCTCATTCTCCAAAATGTCTTAGTCTGCTATGCGTTATCTTCTTATACTGTATGTCTGGCAGCGATTATATTGGCCAGGGACATGGTTATATGAAAGGGTAAAAAAAGTTTTTTTTTGGTTATCCTCTTAGTTTTGTAATGATTTACAAGCATATCTAGATAAATGCCGTTTTTAGACAGCCCATCAGACACCATCAGAACTCGTCAGAACCGTCCACTCTCCCTGATCAGGAGGATAAAAAGTTGGAGATCCACCCGCCAGCCCTTGCTAGATCTCCTTGGACTTTTTGTCTAATTGTTGCCCTGGTCAATAAGCCTTATTGTGGCACAAGATACACCAGACCCTGAGCTTAGGTCATCCAGCTGTAGGCTGGTCTAGAATTACCCTCTAGATACCAAACACACCAATCACACAGTGGGGCTTAAGCCTGGCTTGTCTACATATGATGTTGCCATTATTAAAATTTGGGCTGTTTAATGTATATTCATTTATATTATTTAAAAGTGTATTTCACATTATGGATTAAAATTGATTATTTGGTTCGTAACAAGTTTAGGTGAACCTGAAGAAGGTTTTTGATCCTTGAAGCCTTCTTTTTTCTTTTATTTCTTTCCTATTTGTCCTTTGCGTTCTCTACTTGCCTTACAGATACACTTGTTTCTTTCACACATTTTGAGCAAGGAGCTTCAGTTCCCAGGCACTGGCCCAAATCAGAGCTAAAATCCGGGCAGTACCAGGGGGCAATCGCCCCTCCGTTCCCCTCCCCAGACCTTCCCTGCCTTTGTATTAATGATGATATTTTTAGTGAGTTGCTGCGCTTCCGTAAACCCCGGGCAAATTTCCCGGTGAAGTTCCTGCGCCTGTGTGCGCCATGGACAATCCAGACTTGCTTCTTACGGAACTTCAATCTTGGAGAACCTTCAGTCCCGAATAACTCCAGCAGGACGTTGTAATGAGCCAAAATATCATTTTTTTTGTTCCTCTGATTTTCTTTTATTTTCACTTTGAAATGTTCTGGTTATATTTATCTTTCCTGGTGCTTACGTAGAACCCTACATCTTGAATAGTCTTCATGGGCAGACTCGTTTGATTAATTCAGCAATCTTTTTTTTTCCAGAATTACACCATGTGCACAACAAACTAACCTACAAGCAGAGCTACTTGGCTTGGAGCGGAGCTGCTGAGAGATATCATATGGTCTCCTGGCAAAAGTACAAAGTAGCTCTTGCTGTTTGATCTACTGTCTTAAAGTTATATTCAAAATCTGATAATTGGGTCAGGAAGGAGAAGAGAACTTATTAGAAAAGCTGTTTTCATTTCCTTTTCCTATTTGTTCTTTTTTGTTGTTTGTTCCATCTTTACTGTATGTTTTGTTCTTCTCCGTGTCTCTTGTTATGTCATGGGAATCCAAAATGGACTGTAATCACAGACAGAATTTTCCATCAAGGAGAAGGGGTGGCCTGGTGGCAAGGTCAGCTCAATGTGCATCAGACACACATGGTGTTCACCAAAAGGGGCTCCTTATAACAGAAGCCCAGAAAGGATCCTGCCATGATCTAATGCTGTCCCTGTTGCTCATGTGGCTATATGTGGAATTGCAAGGCTTCAAAGCAGAGCAGCCAAAGAATTTCTGTAAGGAAGATTGACTTTACTGTGATGGTGGTAGATAAGTGGAACAGCCTCTCAGCAGAAGTAGCAGAGGTACCGTATTTATCGGCGTATAACACGCACTTTTATATCTAAAAAAATAAGTTTAAACCCTACCTGCGTGTTATACGCCGATAACTTTCTGTGCTGCACGATCTGCAGCCGCGTCTCCCGCACTTCCGGTTCTGGCGAGGGTGCGTGTAATACGCCGGTAAGTACGGTATATAGAATAAGGGAATTTAAATATGCATGCGATAGGCATATGGCTCCTGAATCTAGGATGAGACCAACAACTGATTAAGGTCAGAGTCTTTAAAGCAGGAAAATAGGCAAACTAGGTCTTCAGATTCTGCTTTTATATGATTTCTTTTACGCAGCGCTTCTTACTATACATCTATTCAAGTGGAATGATGAGACTAGAATTGACAGACAAACCAATATATTAGGTAAAGCGGGTCTGGCTATCAAGTTTACGATCTAGAGGGAATGAGGTGAAGAGAAACATGAAGAACGGAGAAAAGGGAATCAGAATACAGCATTGGTTGTAAATATTTGCATTCTTACCTAGACCACGTATCATCACAAAATGCACCTTTATTTGCGACAATACTGTGGCTTCACCGTTGATATCTGGTGTCAGCCTGGGCTAGTAGCGATCATTAATGTCGGAGGAGCGGCTAGGAAGGGCAACACTCCAATGTAGCAGACCTTGGATTTACTGCAGTTAAATGATATTCGGAAAATAGGAGCTAAACCCTACTTAGCGCACATTGCCAGATATCCTATTGACAATATATATATATATACATATATATAATATATATATATAGTATATATATAATATATATATATATAATTATGCCGTGTGCCAAAACTAAAAAAAACAGTGGCACTGCCCCTTCAACTTCTGGGCTGTGAATGGAGCGCCATGTTCTAAAGTTCCTTAATGCAGTTACTTGATGAAAGCCATTTGGTTGTGTAACTGCTACAGGTTTTAGCAATATATCTGTCAATAATGCTTCTGCGAAGACTCGGCACTGGTGGCCTGCGTCCGACCGCATTTTAGCATGCGCGTTAATGCATTTCCATCATTACTTAAATATGCACCCAGCAAACCCAAAAGGACCATCAGGGACCGCGCTGCTGTGTCTCCGACCTTTTACTTAATCAATTGCATGAATGTTTCCCCATCACAAACTATAGTTCAAGTCATGGCGATAGACTCAAAGTCTGCATTACAGTCATGTCGTGTTATTTTGAAGACATTTGTCCTGCATCTGTTGACAGGGACATGGAGAAAAAGTTGCACTTTTTTTTTTAAACAAATGAGGACATTTCAATAATTTAATTAAAAACACTTATTTAATATGGATGAGAAACCCGCAGCATTATATGCATGACAGGAAAGTAAACGAAAATATATTATTTAACACAGTTTTAATGTACATTAAAGGGGTTAAGAAATTAGCCGGTGACAACGGTTATCTGTGACATAAATGGGTTTTTAACTTTCTTCATGTATGCTCAGGGCCGGCCGAAGACTTAACGCCGCCTGGGGCGAAGTTTAAAATGCCGCGCCGGCGTCGGCGGGGGGGGGGCGGGCATTTTAAAACTCGCCGACAAGCCCCCCCCCGCCGGTACTTTTACCTTTAAAGAGTTTCTGCGCGAGGCTCCCTGCTCTGCCACGGAGTGCCGGCTTGTATGCTGAGCGCCGGAAATTGACGCCACTTCCGCGCTCAGCATTACAAGCCGGCACCCAAAGACCAAAACAGGGAGACTCCGCCGCAGAGGAGAGAGGGGTGCCGAGCGGGTAAGCGAAAAACCACTCGGCGCCCCTCTCCTCTTCCGCTTCAAAAAAAACCGCAAAGTGCCGCCCCTTCCTAAAGTGCGCGGCCTGGGGCAATTGCCCCAGTCTGCCCCATTGTAGGGCCGGCCCTGTGTATGCTCCAACTCCACGTTTCAATGTATTCAATTAAATTATGCCGGCCCTTTAAATTGGGCTTAAATCCTATGGGTAGGCTGGGTGGCTTTGCAAAGACCTTTTGTGATGCTGTATATACCTTAACAGACCAGGATTCACAAAGAAACATGCAGAGACCTCATTGGTCTCCCCTTCAAATGCAAATAAAGTACTGCAGATGTTTTGAGGGTTTATGTGACTCTTTAATTTAGTCTAGGACCATCAGTCCGCTAAAAGTTATCACAGACTTCTGCTGACTTTTTGCGACCAATGCAACAATATCCCTGTTTTAATTTAAGGATCGTGGAAGGGAGGGCTGCACATAAACCGGTAACTGGATCTTTGTTACAATAATAGCCAGCCATATAATCAGAGTGGGGAACAGGAACAGTAATAGTTTTTTTGGGAAACCATTGTGTCACATGCCCAGGAGTCACCATCATGGTAGCCCTTCAGTTCTTGTGGTATGGACATGGGTTTATGGATGGGCACTTAACCACCTATAGACCTTGTGTCCATGTGGCTGGAAGCCTGTTGGGGTCATCATGTAGACGGGTGATGCCTTTTGATCATGCGTAGAAGTTTGGTTCTTCTCAACAGGTACTTATATCCAACAAGTAAGGACTAAGGGTGCCCACTGGAGGCGTGGAGTGCATCCTTTTGATGATTTATTTAGAACCCCTACACTTCTGTTCATTTTCCGACATCCAGACCCTCTCCTTGAATTTCACCAGCCAAGTCGATTGCCTTCACTGACGTTTTGGCCCACTTGAACTTGCTTTGTATGGGGGATTTTGACCCTGCTTGTGAAATCCCTCATCGCTCTGGTATCTTACACATTGGGGGTTTATTCACTAAGCATGAAGGTCCAACCCCAGTGAGCTTCTGCTGAAGAAAGAGCTTGGCTGGCCCTGTGTAATGTAAATCAGCAAGATCTCTTCAAACTCTCCTCAATTATTGAATTGGGAATAAGGACAAGTTAGAACGAGGATTTTTAATTAGGCTCTGGTAGACATTGGCAGGGCTGGACTGGCATTCACATGGAGGCCCTGGCACTTTAAGTCCAGCTTCCACCTGATGACGTAATTGTGTCCAACGGCTGGATATGTGAGGCTGCACACTATATTTTATGCTCACAATTGGGGTGGCCGCACATGTCCAGCTGCTGGCCGCAGGCTGCAGAACTAGCGCTATCTGAAGCAGCAGATCGCGGGAGGATCTGTCGGCCAGCACCCCCCCCGCGCATTTGCACAGTGAGCCAGATAGCCAGTCCTGGCCTGGACATTAGACAATAGTTACATTTATAAAGATGAAAAAAGAGAAACAATATGTGAAAGAAACTAAAATATCGGTGATTGAAACAAATCAGAATACATAGATACATTTTAACTAAAATAACCCATACAATGCAGTTTAAGCTCTTTAAATCGGATCGTTGGATCTAAAGCCGGACTCAAGTTCGAAATTCCATTATTAATGTTGTTTTTAGATTTGATCGTGTTTATATAAGATACAATAACGTACAAACAGTGATAATGTATATGCGGGCATGCAGGAGGTAGCAATATGACACCGGCGCAAAGCCACATAAAGCTATTTTGCAAATATTTTTGTGTTGCTATCTCAGCAGGATGTTATATATTTTTATTTAGTCTGTACTAAGCGCTTCTACTTTTACTTCGGTACCTCTCCCCGTGTAATTAAATTACCCTTTAATGAAGGAATAACAATTGTCTAGAATTTCCATAAATACGCAAGGAGAAAAGCGCATTTCAGAACCAAAATATTTGTTTTTATAATAATATTAAATAGGGCGACCGATCAGAGAGGTAGAGCAGAAAAAACAAACCGAGAATCTGACATGACGGGATCTAATTGGGCGGCTGGGGCGAAGGCTTTGATGTGCAGAGCGTGGGGGGATTAAATATCCGCAGAAAGCGGTGGATTGGGGTGGTCCGTGCCATTCTTCCTAACGTGTCCTTTTTAAACAGAAGGAATGTACCACATATTTAATACCGCAATCATCAAAGGGGGGCTTTCAGGGGAAATACGGGACAGGAGCCCAGAGTTAGAGATATTTGTTTTAGTTTTCATTTTTATATTGTTATGGAATCCTATATTTGAAAAAGAAGTAAAACACAAGCAGGCCTTCGCAGTGTTATGTATATTAAAGCCGGTGCATGTCCGACCATATGCTTGGGATAATGAAGAGTAAATGTTTGGAAAATCCCCAACCACGTAGTATATTTATGTGACGGTAAATACACATAGATTGTGCATGAAGCCTCCATACGTAACACAGCATATAGAATGGAGTTAAAGGCCACAACGATACTAAAGAAACACAATCCAGCTATAAACATTTACATAGTTATATAGTACATAAGGTTGAAAAAAGACCTAAGTCCATCAAGTTCAACCCTTCTACCTCACCTTCCTACTTCTACAAATGAGATACGTGGTTGGTCTTCTGGATCCACTTTTCCAACCTTAAATCCCTCTCTTTGGGGGAGTGACATAGCGAGGGGCGGGCTCATAGTCTGTGTGGGTGGGGTTAGCCCCTGATAGCTTAGATCTGTATGGCAGGATAAAGCGGGAAGTGGGCGTACTTAAATGCAGCCCCCGAGGACCTGAGACAGGAGAAGCAGCACTTCCTATCTGTATGCATAAAGTACAGTGAATGATCCAAGAGACTCAAGAAAGGGCCTGAGCTGGAACTGGCCTGTGTTGACAAGTATCCTGTTGCCAATTGGCCTGTTCGAGCTTATAAACCTAAAAACTGTGTTTTTACCACAATTTAGATAGATATGGTTCAGAGTTAAAAGAATAATGCAATTAGGACTAACTCCGCCCCTTGTCACACCCTCTCCCAACACATGCGCCCGGATTTCTGCACGGTACCGCTCAAACCACCGCTCAGCGGTATAGCACGGCAAGCTGTGTTCAGGGGCTTTTCCTCATATAAGTCCTGTTTGGGATTTAAATGAATGTGTCTTGGAACATGTTATTAAATGTGTGAAATAAGTGTGTACAGTATGTATAACGAGCCGGTGCGTACAGTACGTATAACGAGCCGGTGCGTACAGTACGTATAACGAGCCGGAGTGTACAGTATGTATAA
>VKOC01005321.1:0-15910 GCA_009364415.1 Spea multiplicata | reverse complement strand
TATTTGTTACACTGTAACTGTGGAATGATATGATGACCATTACAGAGCATTACATATCAGAGTAGAACAAAACAAAAAAACAAAATATCTCTATACACTTTGAAAACATAAAAAGCCACGATTTCAGTTTTATTAAATGTGTTCTTATTATGGCAAACAAAAATGAAATGGACCTTAACAAGGTTTACAATCTTTTGGATTAAATACAGATTTTGAATTATGTGGTTTTTTATCATTTATAATTAATATTGTAGTTGTTATATTACGTAGAAGGTTCCCTGGAATTCTGTACTGAATAAAACCTTATATTTTTTAATTATTTTATTAAGGAGTTCTGCTGTTCATTCTTGTTATATCAGATATACATATGCTACACATTAATGGGATGAATGATTTTAAAAAATGTGTAATTCAAATATTAATAATAATCTATAAACTGGGCATTGCCAACATTTAGAATTTCACAAATAAAAAGATTAGATTACATAGCTATAGCTACTGCGATGTTACTGCCTGCTTTCAGGATACCTGAATAAAACATTAGTGAATCAGCCGCACAGCCGCTACTTTATGTATGCTGTAGAGATAAATGCCCTTGCTGGGGCAGGTGGGATGAGATCTGCTCGGGAATGGGGTAAAGCAGGACATTCTTTAAGATTTCTGTGGAATAAATCGCTGTTTGGCAGTTTAATGGACAGAATGCTAGAGCAATTAGAATAAAATCCTGCGGTGACCCCGGATCAGAAGGAACCCGGACACCCGGACCCGGACACCGGCAGTATGAACGGGTCACGGGAATGTGCCAGACGCTGATAGTAAATCTGTGGGACCTGCCCCCCCCACCCAGTATTTAACAGGAAACGTGTTAATTTACCCCTTTTTGGCATCAGTAGTGCTAAGAAAACAAATCTTCGGATTCACAATTCCACAAACCTGGAATTATTTCTCCTCTCAGTGTTTTTAATGTAATTATTTTGGCTGTTTGTGGTTTCTTTCCACAAAAGTAAAGAATTTGGAGCTTTAATTAAATGAGGATCCGGCTGAAATGTGGAGAAAAAAGTAAAGGATGGAGATGGAGAAGGAAAGGGAGGCAAAAAGAGGAGAGAGAAGAACGCAGGGTGAGTGACAGGGACAGTGTGTGAAGTGGGGAGTAACTGAGAGGGACAGAGGGTGAAGGGGAGGAGAGGGGGCAGAGGGGGTGGAGTGAGGAAGGGAGAGGTGTGAGGTGCATCTCTGCTGGGGAGGAGGAGGAGGAGGAGTGCTGCATTCTCTCCCTGGATGTCACAACATGGAGAGGAGGGCGAGCTCCCGGCCGCAAAGCGCTCTGATTGACAGCTCCAGTGCCCTAAAAAGGGATTGAAATGATGTTTATCAGACGGTTTATATAGGAGGGCAGAAAGGCACGGAGCACGGGCACGCACAGCCCTAACCCCGCACACTTCAGGATAACGTGCCCCGGCTCACCATGCACTGCCAGGCCGAGCTAAGGCTCACCTCTCCCGGCCAGCTCAAGGCAGCCAGGCGGCGCTACAAATCCTTCATGATCGACGAGATTTTGTCCAAGGAGACGTGCGATTACTTCGAGAAGCTGTCCCTGTACTCGGTGTGCCCGTCCCTGC
Organism: Spea multiplicata; assembly: GCA_009364415.1. Classification (NCBI taxonomy): domain Eukaryota; kingdom Metazoa; phylum Chordata; class Amphibia; order Anura; family Pelobatidae; genus Spea; species Spea multiplicata. The sequence goes on along the minus strand of VKOC01005321.1, from coordinate 14,291 downwards.
TGGTCAGACCCAAACCCCTGCACTCCTGTACCGGTAAGGCCGTCCGCATTGGCATATAGAGCTGCGGGTATAAGACGTGTACCAGCTGTAAGGCGACAGTGTGTCCAGCACTGTGCCCCTCATACTATGTGCCAGTTACACGGTGTGCCCCCACTGGCCCTGTGCCCCCTCATATAGCTGATGGCTGTCTGGACACAGACGTGACTGGCACTGCCAAGATCCCAGAGACTTGTCAATTAGATCCGCTCCAGAGCAGGGTAAAGAAGTTTACCTAAATGGACTGGATCTTACCCAAATCTGCCCCGTCATAGAACCAGAACCGGCTGGGGATTTCGCCCGTTTTCTCCCGGGTCTCTCGAGGCAGACGCCCGGATAAATCGTCCATATTGGGCTGTATTTACCCCGGAATAGAAAAAGCTTCCTTTTTGTGTTTATTTACTTATTTATTTTTCTGTATATTTTACGATGTTGCGCGTTCACCCGGTAGTTGCTGCTTTCCTCCTGTGTTTTTTGCTCTCTGTATATATAAATATTAAAAGAATAGTGAAATATAGAGAGAGATATTTGGTATTTTATGCGGAATAATAGACTAATTCTTCTTGTGTATCTCTCTCTCTCTCTCTTCTCCTATGATTATAATAGGTATATATATAGATATAGATATAGATAGATAGATAGATAGATAGATAATATACACATACATTATATACATACATACATTATGACTGTGCTATTGCTCCCTGTAATGAATGTATGGACCCTCTTTCCCTACTGCACCGGCTCATCTAAGCCCGTCAGTGCCAGTTTTGTAGGGACTGTTAGAAGCGCTGCGGGAATTGTTGGCACTATAGGAAAAAAAGCTGATAATACTTAAAACAGCCTGCAAAACCCTGGCTTTGAGAGGGTTAACCCGCATAATACTGTAATAATTATTCAATATTCCACCAAAACATCCACTTCTCGTGGGGTAGAAGCAGCCCCTGACATTGCGGTATCTCTGCACCTGGGACGGGCAGCTTTCCACTTGCGGTTTGCATTTTTTCAATGATTTTTATCGAAGTTTGTAATTATGAGATCACCGAGTATAGATATTATCTTAAAAAGAACAAAATCTAAGATTTATCCGATGATCTTTGCTTTGTGCTGGAGTGAGTCCTATGTGAGTCTGTGTTAATAAGTGTCCGTGTGTTTATATGTGTCTATAGGTGTGTGTGTTTATATATGTGTGTCTGTGTGTCTATAGGTGTGTGTGTCTGTGTGTCTATAGGGGTGTGTCTTTGTGTTTGTATGTGTGTGTCTGTGTTCATATGTGTGTCTATAGATGTGTGTGTTTATATGTGTGTCTATAAGTGTGTGGTTTTGTGTGTGTGTGTTTATATGTGTGCGTGTTTATATGTGTGTCTATAGGTGTGTGTGGTTTTGTGTGTGTGTGTTTGTATTTGTGTCCATAGGTGTATGTGTCTGTGTTTACATGCGTGTTGTGTTTTTTGTGATGTTTGGGGAGCTCTCCAGTGGCAGGGAGTGAAGTAATATTTCTGTTGATTCTCTTGATTTACAAGCAACATTTTACATCCCCGGACTCCTCGCAGCACAATCACCCCTGATTAAAAACAGCAAGAAGAAATAACGAACACCTATAGATAGCCTATAGGTTCCCAAAACACATTTAACTCTTGAGTTAAGTTATAAGGGTCCAAGGAGCCCCCCACTGCTGCTTTTAAGCCACTGACTCCGACCTCCGCACTTCTCTGAGAAAATGGCTGCACAGCAATCTGGGTCCATTTTAAGTAAACTCAGTTTCCAGCGGGGGGCTTTAATGTCAGGGGTCCTACCTATACACAACCCACGGAATTAGGAAGCAACATATTAATATTACATACAAAGCTAGTGACGTAAAGCGCTGATATTGCCGTTGATTCGTACCGACTATGGATTTGCAACATTTGTAGGAAAAAATGTACTTATTTGCAACAAATATTTATAGGAAAGTATTAAATATTAAGATGCCAGGAATGACCAGTATTGGTCAGTTACTCATAAGCTACAGATATGTATCATACTATATACCAACAGAGCGTTCTACACAAGGAAAAAACTAATGAACGGCTTTAATTTACATTTTTGGCTACGTGGAAAAACAGACTGGCCCCAAATAATAGCCCGGTTACAGTAACAATATGCATTAACGTCCCGGGAAAGCTCCAGGCAATTAGTGAAATATATAGAAATATATAGAAATATATACGGTACCTCCGCACTGATCTCCTCTCAGGTGACTTCAACAGAGATTTTAAATAGTGAAATATTGTCACCCCATAAACTGATCTCCCGCAGTGGCCTTTTTTCTTAAGGAATATGTTACAGATTTATGCAAACACGAGGATTAAAATATCCCAAAAATATAATATTTGTGAATATATGTGAATACCTATTATTTAATGGACAGAGGTTTTGTATGGATCCTGATATCTTTCATGCAGAATTCTAATTAATTTTATTACTTCGTGTAGCTTTTTTGTGAAAAAAGATTACATTTCATTGAAAAAAAGGTGCTTCTGTCTACAAAGCGGTACATTGAGGTGCCCTCGCCAGAGTACCACCGAATACCCCATTAATTATTTTCCTTGCAGAACCTGAGTGTCCGGTTCACTTTGCAATGATGTGAATGCCACTTTCATAAATGAATATAATTTATTTATAATATAAATATAATAACGTACGTCGGTGTGTAGAGCCGATACCCAATGGCTGCCAGGCAGTGAAGGTGTTAAATCACACACAGCCCCAGTGATTGCTTTGTAGCGATTTGTGGGGACTATTCTGTGTCTTTGGGTTATAAAGGCTGATGAATGAAGAGATCCTTTTGGACAGAAAACACTCATTCCTGACACTCGCGGCTTTGTCTCCACGAGGCGATCTATAGTCTCTCCTTTTCTCCCGGTGAGGACGATCCGTTTTATCGCAATAATGGAAGCGGCCGCAAGTTATAAAACAAGCATATGGAACTTCGAACCTTAGTGATTTTGCTCTCAGATGTAATTCTCTGACACGCTAGGCGTCCATATTAACATTCATTTTATTTCTCACATTCTTTTGTAAACGTTTATTTATTTTATTTAATTTATCTAATTTGTCTCATTACTCCTTCTGTTGTTATTTTTTGTGCATTTACATTCCAGATAGTTTAGCAGATACCATAAATAAATCATTTAAATATTTCTTATCACTCATTTTTTTCTGTTTAAATGCAAAGATTCTACAAACCCATCTGACAGCCTGTGCAGCCCCCCCCCCCCGGCCCTTCATCTGCATTATTTCCATCCCCTGTTCATCCGATCCCTTCCTCTATCAGGTTCAATACATTTTGTGGACATCAGCAGACGTAACTTGAAGCTTTGCTTGCAAAATGAAGTTTTTGTTGTTTCTGCGTTTGCCATACGATGTAGAGATGAAGCAGAGGTTCGCTGCCTCGTGTGTCACGAAGTGCTGTTAAGTTTAGTTGTGTTGAGGATACGCCATAATTATTTAATAATAATTTTCCTAAGTTTACTCAGTTCTGTATAAACACAGCGTGATTGCATCATCGCCTACAAAGCAGTGAAGGGAAACGTGTCGTTAACTGTATCATTATTCTGCAATGACATGAAAGCGAATCCAAAGCGATCTGTGGATCTGTGGAGTTTCATTATTTGGCGTGGCTTAGATGCAGTTTAATTTGCGGAGTTTGTAAGGTTTTGCATAATTTGTTGTGTTTGTTTAAAATGTATGGTGCGCAGTGTGTACTCAATACTCAGTGACAGCTTTATTGTAAGTGACTCCATGAAACACAAATGTCAGGAAGGTTTGACACATATTCAGGGAACCAGCTAAAAATGCATCATTATAACTTTATTGGGTACAAAATTAAACGCATTTAAGGTAAAACACGTTCGTTTTTGCTCTAGAGGTTAATGCACCCTGGTAAATGGCCGAGCTTTATAAACTTGCCACAAGGCCTAGTTACTGCCCTGAGCCACAGGTACCCCAGGGATGTCATCCTCCCTGACAGACAGGGGTAATTACTCGCCTGTGGCTGGCGATCTGTGGATCCAGGCTCTGGAATTGGCCCGGCTGGAGATATAAGAGCAGGTGCGAGTATCTTCGCGCCTCTAATGGAACATAACGGCCTGTGTTTAATTGTATTGATCATTGAAAGCCAGTGAGTATATGACGTTTAGTCTGCTATACAATGACGTAATTATTATATAGGAGGCTTTACTGTTTTTTTTACAGATCCTTGAGTTGTTTCAAACTGCTGTACCGGTCCATACCGAGACATAATTTAACCCTATATATCACGGCACAAGTTGTTTTACCACCACTTTTAGTATCTATGTTTTGCGTTGTTTGTGTTGTCTCTGTTCATAACACTGTAGGGGAATGCTGTGTGTCGCCACGTTTAATTTCAATAATGCCATATTGTGAGTTTTCTGTCAAAATATCTCTCCTTATACTTCTGCTATTTGTACCGCCACTGCTTATATTAGCGCTTTGACAAACACAATGTTAATGACATCGGCCATATTGTAGGAGAACACAGAGGCATTATCTGCATGTGAAGTTTAGTGTTGCCTAAGGTGACTTATAAAGTCTAATTACACCAGATTATATTTTTAATAATGGGATTTATGTTTGTATTTAAGTTCAAAAGCGCTTGTTGCTGACTTAGTGTAGGTAAACGTACATTTCCTGGCGTTGCCAAGATGTGTTACAGAATCCTAAGAGAGCGAATTAAATCCATCATTTCCAGTGATATCCAAAGATTCCTACAAACCGCACGAACTCCCAGATCTACCGGTGGGTGCAGAGACAAAAATCCAGACAAATGCATTAAACAACGGGAAAACACGACCGGAGCTCAGCGCCAAACCGGCGGGGTTAGGACTGGCTTTTGACTTTGTGGATTCTTTGTCAACTTTTAGCAAACTCCATTTTTTGTGCACTTTTTCAAAATACAATAACGAATATTTACATTATATTCTAGCTGATGGGGAAAACACCGCTATAATTTCCCCCCTTTAGTAGCCTTCAGCCAGTTCGTTGTCTGAGGATGATAGGAACTGCAGTCATTTATCAGTAAATAATAAATGCCAGAATCCAACACCAGAAACAACGCAACATCCACCCCGGGACTCAACTTTAACCCATTAACTGCAATAGCAATTACGCAACCATGTGAAACTTTAATAGTTAAATCTCCTGGATTCCCCTGACACTTTGATGAAGTCATTATTCCGTCCCTTTTCTGGAAACACTGATTTATCATCCCAGTCATATATATATAGAGAGAGAGAGAGAGAGAAGGTTTTACCAGGAACATCGGCTGAATGTATCGCTAATGAGAACGATAAAACAAACACCGATTTCACCGACTCGCCTGGCGACATATTTACTCCAAAGCACATTTTTACCTTGTGGTAAAATATAGATCATACATTATAATATAATATAATATGATATGATATAATAAAGCAATACAGATAAAGCATATGGCTGGCCAGCCGGTAAATAACACGTTGATCCATTTGAAGGAGTTAGAAGCTGTGGAGATAAATCAGATGTTTTAAAAGACTGCTGACATAAAATCACCGTCGCATTCCTAACAGTTTTTTTTCACTAATGTTTATTATGAAACCTTTATGACAAAGTGATTGTATTTAATTATGAAAGCCTAATTATATGTTTATCATATTTAATTATCAAGATCCAGTGACACGTTTATCATTATTTCTTAATAACAACTTACAGTCAAAACTCAATTTGCATTTACACAGCATTTATAATCCAAAGGGAACAGGAGATGGGTTTGGGGTTCGTGGTCAGGTGTAGAGGAGCTGCCTGGGTTTGGCAGGGACACTGCGGCCTAACGCTAGGGAGGGGACGCCGGGAGACAAGCCGAATAATATTTGCCATTTATGTAATTCTTCATTAAAAGAGGGGAAAAACAAGTAAAAGGCAAACACTGCACTCTCTGACTTCACAATGATACAAACCCAGCGAGATCTACGTAAATATAAACTAGCTTTTTACATGAATGACAGCATAGGGATGAGCCCTAGGTCAGGTTTGTTACTACCCTGCATGGTTAGGCAGGGGGTATTGACAGTGGATAACCTGTAACTGCTGATAATAAAGGCTACTGGGTTATTTTCACAACCTCTGCTTATTATTATATGGTCTATAAATATATATATAGTACATATTGTGACATATTGTAGCAGAAGCTGATTTTTGTTTTCATCACATGTATTACATTGTATTTGCCATGATAGGAAAACCATTTCTAATAAACAGTTTTGGTTTAATTTAGTTTGGCTGTCATTCTATTGCAATAACAAAAATATCTAGTCAGCTTTGTGTAAGAAACCCATTCTTCTTTCTTTTGTTTGACGCAAGTCAAACCAAGACCCTTTCTATCCAGCTTTTGGTGCCGAGTGTTTGACGTCTACTCTTCATTTTTTTTCTGCTTTCCTGGGCTAAAGTAAAAATAACAAGAAAAATGCGATTCTGAGCCACAAATAAGAGAATTGCAGAAAAGAGATGCTTTTTGGATAACATACATGAAATAAAGCGCCAGGAAATATTTGGCATTACTGCTCATTCGTGCATGTGTGTTCTGTGAACATAGTTAGGGCAATTAAGGTTTCTCTAACAAAACCATTCATTTTCTTGCTAAAAATACCTCAGCAATGCTGCTTGCGCGCCAAAAAACCTCTCTGTGCCAACAGCGAACGCAAAACAACAAAAAACTGGTTTCTCATATATCTTATGAGAAACTGCAGATAAAAAACAACTTGCAGCCACAATTAAAAGCATGCATTCCCGTACCTTCTTCTCACAAACAATATTTGCTGAAATGTAATATTCTCTGATCATTAATGCGTTTCACACTTTTTTGACTAGCGTGGGAGTGCAATGAGGGCGATCGTGGAAATCAAACGTTCTTATATATAACTCCACACGTAGCCTTGTCTTAAAATAGAATGGCAAATGTTGGGAAGGCATTACAAAGTATTTTGTTGTGGAGACGACGGATATCTCGATAACAAAAAAAATCTATTTTGAAAGCAGAATAATTAATTTTTAATGGAAGTGCCTTCTCCCTCTCCACTTGTGGCAGTTATTAGTAAACTTTTGGTAACTGCCCCAGTAATTCCTGCACCTATATCCTGCACCTATATGTTCGCAGAAACCAGCAACGGACCCAGAAACCAGGGAAGGGGATTCATTCCGTTATTCATGATGTAAACCGTAGAAGAAGAATATAATAAACACTGGGGCAGTTGATGCACCTACTGATAGGCTTCCTTGATTTTCATCACTTCCATATGTGACACAAACCCTCCGGTACTAACATCGGCTAAAAACACGACATTCACTGACAATGTTAATGCGGAGGCCGCAGCGCCTGGGTGTCGAGTTACTACATGTGCCAAGTTCAGTATGTTTTTTGAGTCCTGGACACGAAAATGTTAAAGTGTGCGTGTCACTGTGGAACACATATATCATTATATATATCATTAAATACCCCAACACGGGCAGTGACCCGTGTTTACCGCACGGCTCCCGAATCTAAGACGAGACCAACGATTCAGCAGGATAAACGGGCGACTAATCTACCGGTAAATTTGATGTTTCTATAAAATGAATTGAGTGAAAAAGTTGTTTGCTTTAAAGAGCTAAAATATATGTTTTTCCCGTTTTTCGCATGTTGGAAGCATTTCTTGCATTGACAGCAAATTCCATTCTCCTGTATTACACAAGAAACATAAAATTAAACTGACAATTTAATTTTAACCATTTCAGTATGAGAGGGGCTATTGCTTATTTTAAGCGCATTTCGCTTATCTTTAGGGTCACTTATCTACAGAAAACACCAAAAACCCAACCAGTACATTTACTACAAAAGGAATCTACCCGGATCACATGCAGAAAATTACCAAGTCATAATCCCTCTATATAAACCTATAGAGTCAGCAGAAAGCAGGCGTTGATAATACATATACAAGTTGTTCTCGACAAACATGCCACGTAAGCTTTTTACCCAAAAAGTACACATCTAAAGCATTTTGGCTACCGGCTGAGCCAATCTGCCATGGGGTGTCATTTATTAATCTGCCATCTTTTGACCCACCAGAAAAAGAACAGATTGTGTCTGCCCAGAAGGAGAACACCGAGTTTTTGACATCCTCGGTTCTCATAATCGTTGTTAACCCATTCAGCGGCCCCAGCCCTGGCCCCAGTTACACTCCTTCGAAGCCTGGAGGTGCACAGCTCTGAACGCATCGAGCCAAAAAAAAAATATGGTTCAAGCCCTTCATTAATTAATTCAGCTATTAATTAATCAAAGCGGTAGGGCTGACACTATTATTTGTGGCTTCTTAATTATAACTGTGGAAGTTTGCTGGAGCGTAACAAAGTATTTTAATCCTGTGCAAGAAAGTCAGTAGTTAACCCTTTTGCTGCTATATTTTAAACTGGGCCAAGCCCTGCCACACGTGTTTAATGCTACTTATTTTAGTATGTATTAGTTACCCGACGTCCCCGTGTTTATTTCTCCCGTATTCTGCCCTTTTCAGGCTCATCTCCTCTCAGATCTTATCCTCTTCTCTCCGTGATCTCCCGGCAGCCCGGCGTGGTTACACATTTGGTGCCTTCACCCTCATCCCCTAACGTCCAGGTGCTCTCCCCAACACACCTGTCTTCGGGATGCGTACGGCCCGAGACCCCTGCCAGTGAAGCCCACCCCAGCAGTGAATCAGAACACGAGCAATCCATCTCTAGAGCGAAAAAACCTCGGCGCAGCAGAACCATCTTCACCGAACTGCAGCTTATGGGCCTGGAAAAGAAATTCCAGAAGCAGAAATATTTGTCCACCCCAGACCGGTAAGTTAGGTGGCGAACACTTCACGGATCTTCAGGCATACGTGGGCCCTGACACCCTAGCAGATATTTCGGGCAGGGCACTGGCAGCTATAGAGATATCCGCACTATACAGAGATGGTAGATTTAGGAAAGATTCTGTGGCACCTCCATAACCCAAGTGTCAGATCAAACACTATTAACAGGTTATTTCTATTTGCACGTCCGTTTGCCTTGAATATGCTTAATACACTAAGTAAGAAGAGACATTCCTCCCTGTAATCCCAGTAACTATGGAAACGTTTACTTATATAGATATTTGTGAATGTTACACCATCCTCTTGCATATAATAGAAACAATATTCTCTCAAGCGTCAGGCATTTTTTAGTCTTTACGGATTTCTTATTACGCCGCTCAGGTCCAGCTGCTTCCACAGCTGCATAGTGATGTCACTGGGCAGAGGCTGCCATCCTAATGGGCATTACTGGCAAATGTACTCGGTGTGAAAGCCCACCAGCTCCTCCTCTCACCCACTTGCTTCAGATCAAAGACATTAGTCTTGGAACAAACTGAACGATGTGTCTGGTGCAGATCTCAGGCTTCAAGTAAAGAGACACCAGCCCAAAAAAGTCTTCTAATGGCAGTGAAGTAAAATATCAACGCTCAACCTGGCCAACAAGCCCAGTTCCCCAGCAACCACACGAACATCAAAAGAGCAGCATGTACTCCTTTTATGTAACACTTAAAGCATGTTAAATACTCAGATATGAGACTCTCATTTCTGATTCCCCCTTTCTGCCCCCATTCATTGCTCTTGTAGTCGGGGGGTCAGTTTCAGTGCTGGGGGACAGATGGCCTCCTGAGTTTACTTCATTCATGTGATGTAAACATAGGCTGTCAAATTGCCCTAGAGGGCCCAAAACCAGGTGCTTCCCATTTTCTGACAGTTTTTGCTGAGGGATATCTAATATATATAAATATATATATATATATATATAATATATATATATATATTATATATTATATATAATATATATATATCATTATTGTTATTAAAGAGAAAGGGCTTCACACTGAGATATATAAGAAATCTGTTACTCGCCTTCTTTTTTTATATGCCAATAAGTTTTCCCTGCATATTTTACAGCCTAGACCTGGCTCAGTCTCTGGGTCTAACACAACTGCAGGTCAAGACCTGGTATCAAAACCGCAGGATGAAATGGAAAAAAATTGTAAGTTTGCTAAATATGTTATTTTTTACTTTAAGTCATTTATGTAGATGAAGCTTTTTGTAGCATTTGTGCTCTCCTAGTAACCTCGCTGTCTTATTGTCATTACATTTGTCTAAACCTTGAAGAACATTACAGTCTCGTGTCAATGTAGTGATTTTCCTATTCACCACTCTATGTAATGTCACTCTGTCTTTGGTGAATGCAAGATATCTTTTTGATCAAATCTTCTTTAACAAGGCTCTGCAAGTAATAATTGTGAATAAAACAATCCCCTTTCTCCAATCAGGTGCTCAAAGGTGGACAAGAGGCGCCCACCAAGCCCAAAGGACGTCCTAAGAAAAATTCCATCCCTACTTCTGAAGAAATAGAGGCTGAGGAGAGGCTGAGCAGACTGGCACAAGCTTCAGAACTTGAAGAAGATGAGGAGGAGAAGCAGGCTAAAGAATCAGAAGACAACGAGGATGGTCAGAAAATGCTCCAGGTGACTGTGGAAGACGAATACAAGAATCTTGAGTCTCCTTCACCGACGTTGCCACCGCCATCATCATCCGAGGTCTCGTCCAGTGAAGGAACTGCCTTGGGCTAAATGGACAGCATCTGACAAAACAAACTATAGATAATTCTGGACATAGAGCTGCTGGAATGACCCAGGTGGGCTCTGCGGACTCAGTACGTGTTCAGGACATGTTGGTTACAGGAATCTCCCACTATTTCCTTTCACCTAAAAGTGAAGCGGTTAAAGCTGCCATGTACGAGAATGGAAAATCTCCATGAGTAATGCCAAAGGAGTCTCTTACTGTGTTAATATGACAGGGATGTTTGCTGTGTTTGTAAAACAATTGGACAGTGTATATAGTGTTCTTTATTTTTGTGCCAGGAACTGCCGTGGAAAAGAAAGTGTTTCCCCATTGTGACTTGGGAATGCCTTGAATTAAGTGCCTTTATTTTGCATGTTAAACGTCGTAAAACTAAAGGAATATTACAAGTGTCTGCAGAACAGTCCTACCATAACCTTCTCTGGTATATTAATTCCAATATGGGTGAATAAAACACATGGAACCCCCCCAAATTCCAGACAGAGGGAAAAATACCTTGGTAGGAAGGTTTGAGAAGAGTTGCTAAGCTGTTAGCTTCTAAACCCCTGAAAAGAATTGCCATGGTTTATAAAACAGATTTCGGACAAAAAGTTGCAAGAGCGTAAATATAACCACATATTGGGACATCAGCTCAGCCTAGCTCTGTTTTGTAAAAAGGTACGCCCTTGCATTTGTAATCTATGGGAAAATGTCTTCTAAGATGTGGGACTAAAAGCAGATGTTCTATTATGAGGTATCATGCTTATCAATACCCAAGTAGAGAAGGCGTTTAAACAGAAAAGATGCAATCTCCCTGATGATATTGTCTATTGGTATTTGGTTGTGCATCATTTAAATGGATAAGCTTTGTAGCGTTTGCTATTTTTTTGTTTTCTTAATGATTTTGTTTTGGGTGCTGAAAGAGGTAAAAGGGCTGTCTGGTCTGTCAGTCATGGTCCTTACTGTCTCTTCAAACCCAGCATACTTGTAGTTTATGAGACCTGGACTGGTATCTTTTGCAATAATGCAGTTGATTTGTTTTATTCAATTTGAAAGTGCTTAAATTTTGAGGGATTTTTCCCAGCTAACCAATGTCAAGTTGAATTGCCCTATCAGCAGGTCCAGGCTGGGCATTAAAAGCCAGCGGCCAATAAAATGACATAAGCAGTAATCTGCTGGATTCAGAACGCTACACGCTATGTTCTTACATTCTTCTGTTTACCATGCAGTCGGTGGCCGCAGACTTAAAACACAAGTTTTATTTAACCATGAGTGCCAGTAAAGGTATGGGGAGGCATCTGCCTGGTTTGCCAGATGTGGAGTCCAGGCCAGCCTTTCACCTCAGGACAGTTGTTGTTTCAATAGTCTATCCCCACTATTCATTGGGAAGTGCCAACCATGGTAAGTTTTTCCTGCAAGAAGAGCTAAGCTGGCCCTGCATAATGTATATTTCAGCAGCTCAGGAGAGGCCAGAGCAAACTACTACTTTACAACACAACAAGAAAAAGAAATCCATGAGATGCGCATGATCCCGCAAGGGCAGCCTTGTAATATACAGCCTAACGAAAAATACACACTGACATCCGCAATACACATATACATGTTACATACTTTCAATTAAATACATTACATACAACATTTGTCTGCAGGCACTAATCTTTACCTTTAACTAAGAAAATACAAACTAATAATAGATCTATAACCAGCAGAAATCTACAAGTGAGTTTATTCCTATACTGCAGCGCATATTATGCTTAATGGATGTGAGTTCTCAGCTAAGGAGCAAGAGAGACTCAAGTGCAGGAATACATCTAATTCTCCTAGCATTTTCCATTAAAATTGCCCCATTCTCCAGACCTTATGATGCCTTAAGACCCCCCCCCTCCATCCTTAAGGTTTTTCTTCTTAAATCAGCATTTTATATGTGGGTAGCTGGTCATGTCTAGTGTCCAGCAGAAGAAAACTGTATCTGTAGCAATTCATGCAGGGAGCCATTAGTGCTCGGAGTTGTCTCGTGACATTAATGCCACATCATGGTGACCTCCTTAATCGTAGCCATCCGAGTCCGAGGGATCTTTGTCAACCAACTACAAGCAGGCATAAGTATCCCTGCTGCATCACCCTATGTCTGCACAGCTCAGGAACATTGTAACATTATAACAGGACATGTCTCTTGTTTACACGCCTGTGTACTCTATAACTGTTAAAGGCCTCAACTACTTATGCTGATATCTAATCATGTTTGGGAATACAGTTTATAATAAAGTATCTATTTTTTAATGAAAGTTAATTAGTTTTTATTTTTTATAATCTGACTGGTGAATATCTGCTTTCTACATTTTTACACTCATGCAAAGGGCCAAATGCACATAATTCCTATCGGAGTCAGAGGGGACTGAATGTTTGCGAATGAAGTGAGCGCGATGGCTGAGCCTGCGGCAGAGAACCCTTTTCCCATCTCAAGGGGTAGACAAAGGGTCCATATAAAAAACAGTGGTGCGTATTGTAGTATAATGTCCTTCACAAAGTCTGTAACATTAGGAAGAACATATTGAGATTTTTCTTCTTCGTCTGATAAGGCCCTTTAAATCCAGTATTCTATATCATGAGGCTTCCTGACCAGCAGTTTGGCCAGCATTTGCCACACCTCACCATCCCCATGAAAGGTATGATGGGCCCAATGTTTTTACCTGCCTAGGAAGTCATTTTTCGGTGTTGCCCTTTCATGGTGAATGCTAGACACGTAGTCATTTATGGGCTTTCAGTGAAGGCCTTGAATAAACACTAGGATGATATTGTTGGGTTGCCTGGGCAGTGCCTTTCCTGATACAATACTGAGCCTCGCCTTGCCGCTTTGTTAAAACTTGCGCATTTAGGATTTTGCAGCAACACAGCCTCTATTGTAATCTTTCAAGAGGAGTGACATAAGGAAGGCTCAGAAGCAGCTGTGGGAGTGTGCAGGAGATCACAGGAAAATGTTGTTATTTTTGGTGGTTCAGCTAAATCTATCAAAAAAGTGTCATGCCATCCTAAATTATCATTAATAAATCGCTTCAACAGCAATGCCAAAACTCTCGGAGCAATGGAAATAGGCGAGCTGGTGCCAGAACCTGGAGCCAAATAGTGTTTTCCCGAACACCTCTGATACACCAAAACATACCTACAGATCTCAATGGAGAAATCTTACCATTTAGGGTTAACCAATATTTATCTTTGGCTTGAAGCTACAAAATAGATCTTATCAATGTTAACCAACAACACTGGATTATTCCAGGACCGGTTATTTTAAGCCCAAGGAAAAAAGGCAGTAGAGAAAAATAAAAAAAATAAAGACAACATACTTAAAAAAAACCTCCAAAAATACCAATCTGGTGAGCGCCTACTCTTTCAGAGTAATACCAACCACGACACACAGATGGCGGAGCAGAAAAAACGGTCTGCTAGGAACCCCAGACTTTTTTCTTGTAGAGTTTTCTGTGCATTCTTTAACTCCCTTACTTTATGAGATGTTACGGAGTCATCCGTGTCTATCCTTGGTGGGATATTAATTGCGTTTTCCTGGGTAATTGATCAAAAAATATC
>VKOC01005317.1:0-15036 GCA_009364415.1 Spea multiplicata | reverse complement strand
CCAGAGGAGTAGTCCGCACAGGGCGCCAGAACACCTAAGGCCGGCTCTGATTGCAGAAGGCCTTGATGGTAAAGTATGTCTTTTTGCTGCTGATACAAAGATTTGCATGATTGATTGATGTTCCTGGGCACATAAGTCAAATGGCAAATGATTTAGGTAAAGTGAAAAAAATGATCAGAGCTGTGGCAACTGATGCTTAACATGGAAAAGTACAAATACACCTAAGAAAAGACCTAAGGGCAGAGTATGGAATATTTGATACTGTCCTATCCTCAACATCTGAGGAAAGGGATTTAGTGGTTATTATTTCACTTAAGGATAGATAGACAATTTAATAGAGCAGAAGTGCTTATGCTTCTGTACAAAGCACTGGTGAGACCTCAATTGAAATATTGTGTACAGTACTGGAGACCATATCTCCAGAAGGAAATAGATACTTTGGAGAGAGTTCAGAGAATGGCTACTAAAATGGTAGACATACTACCATATCAATAGGTTTTAAGTTAGAGGAGCAAAGGTTTAAAAGTAATATCAGGAAATATTACTTTACTGAAAGGGTAGTGGATGCATGGAATAGCCTTCCAGTGAAAGTCATAGAAGTTAATACTGTGAAGGTGTTTAAGCAATCATGGGATAGGCATAAGGCTAAGCTAGATATATAGATTTGAACTACCTGGAGTGTGAACTTATCTACAGAAATAAAATCAATTTTAGAGTAACTGTTATGTACGTTTGAAAAGAATGTGAAATCCCTCTCCATTCCATGTAAGATTTACCAAACATCAAAGAAATCATATTGATGTAACAGATCCTAAACTTAGATCCTCTAATCTCTTTAGAGATTGTTTCATACCTTGAAGTCATGCCCCTCACACATATGTAAAGTTCCCTCTATCATATAGACACTTGGCTTGACTAACTGTGATTGACGTAGCTCAGATTTGCTAGATTAACTTTCTTTAATGGGCTCCTAGGCATATAAGTGGATTGCATATGCTTCACATTAGGCTTGTGCATGACAAACAAAATTGATTCTGACGGAATTTTCTTTTTGTTTTTGCCGCGTTTGTTTTTTGGACAACAAATTTATTTTTAATGACGGTTGGGTGCAGATGAAACCCTGGGGCCTTTTTTGATTTGGAAACAACATTTGAGTGGTGTTCCTCAAGGGCAGGTCACTGACACTTTCTGTACTCACCTTTACATCAAGCAGCCCCATCGCAGGGTTTAGGAAGATCCAGACACGATTTTGCACTGCAAGACCACCACCAGCAGCAGCACTGCATCAGAGGATAAACACATCCAGCAGCATGCTATGGGACCAAAGTTCTCCAAAAAATGGACCATTTTGATAAACTGATCCCTCAGAGTGTGGAAGATGATAAGGCAGCAGCAGTAGTAGTATGGCATTGGGTAGACACTGGCAGATACACACATCCAGCCACATGGTACAGGACACTAAATTTCCTCCAAAATAAGAAAAATAGTTAATAGATTTGATTCCCCAGAGAAAGAAAGGAGGGAGCCACAACAGCAACAGAGGCAGAGCATTGCACAGGGCATACACTGTGAGACAGACACATCCTGCAATTTCCCTCAATATTTAAAAAAAGAAAATAGGAGAGTGGTAGTAAGGCATGTGGCTTGGACAGGCACTGGCAGATAGGCACATGCAGACACTTGGTACAGGACTGAATTTCCACAATATACGAAAAATTTAAAGAACTGATCATCCAGATTAAAGTATGAGATGGCGGAGCAGACGCAGTGGGTAAAAGGCACTGACAGATGCATCCAGCCACTTGGTACAGGACTGAATTTCCACAATATTTGAAAAAAATGATCCTTCAGAGTAAGGAAGGACAGAGGGGCAGCAGCAGGAGGGCATTGTGCCTGGGCAGACTCTGGCAGAGAGACACATTCAGCCACTTGGTACCGGACTGAATTTCCCCCATGTTTGAAAAAATAAATGTAAATGATACCTCAAGGAACATTGGACTGTTTTTGTAATGACTGGGCTAGTTGCATCTGTGCATGCTGAAAGAAGATGTGTAGGTGCAGGATCCAAGTCATTGGACACAAGCTTTGTGTGATTGACATTATTTCTTTCAAGCATGTCTCTCCAAGTTTTAAAATCATTTAAGGACCAACTTGATCTTAACCCTTGGGTCTCAGAGGGTGGCCATCATGTACTCTGGTGTGTCATTTTGTTCCAGGAACTCATGCATTTCTTTTGTATAAGGTAGTTAAGTAGGGGAATGACCTTGCCTAAAGTTTTACTGCTCTGGCTTAACATCCCAGAATAGCTTTTGGACAGCCAACACCCCAATGTTCTGCTAAGAGGACATGGAGTGAAAAGCCTGCTGCTGCAGTTCCAGTGGCTGACTACATCGAGACACAGACAGGGGTGGAGTAGAGCCTCCTTCTCCCTCAGCTGCTGGCTTGCATTCATGCTGCAATGAATGTGCCAGGCAATCTTATGGCACTCTTCAGTGCTTGTCAGTTGGAGTAGCTGCCCTTATCACCAGATGTGCCGCACAACGCAAACCCACAAAGTCCCCATCTCTTCATTGTTTTCACCCAATCAGTAACCACGAATCCCATTTCTACTATTGTGAAAAAATATCTATAACCTTTCTGTCCCAGTTCTGCCCCTCTTATCACTCCATCTATGTAGAAAAAAGGAGTTTTCTGACTTTTACTTGAAAAATCTTGTACTCATCTATAAAAGCTAATGAACAAAATTTTACTTTGCATGATTTTTTGTTTTGTATTTTTCTCTTCATGTACTCTAAAGAGACAATATTTTAGGAACTGTTTTTTCAGGCCAGTATAGGTGTATAACTTCACATACACGACCTCATAAGGAATAATGAGTGCAATGAGCTAATGCATTTTAGCTGCCCATTGATAAACAGGGAATTGGATGTCCACCCTACCTTCCTTCATTAAAATATAGAGTCTTTAATATGGTTTAGCAGATAAAAGTGCCCACAGAGTTTTGGCCCCAGACAATGGCCGTGTGGCCCTGACACTTCAAGATGGCGACTGCCTCATGACTGCCTCATGGTGAGGCTGAAAGCTGGATACGCTGGAACGGCAGATCGGGTGCATATGTGACGATGTCAGCAAGCAGCCCACTGGGCATTTGCTCTGTGTGCCAGATGGTCAATCGGGCCTGGGCCCTACTCATGGAATAACATTGTTTAACCCCTTGATGACAATTGCTGGTCCTGGCACGTCATACAGTTAGTGACAATTGACGTGCCAGGACTGTCATGGCTTTAAACGGGTGTAGAAAGCAATCTACAAAGCAAGCTCACTTTCTGCACCCAAACAGTGTGGCTGTAATGCCTCGATTGCGAGACATTCAGCGACACCGAACACCCACCCCAGGATGCGCTGTGACCGCTCCAGAGAGCGGTCACAACCGTCACTGCGAGATTTTGACACCCGCAAGTTGGTGGCGCATCCTTTTCAAAAAATAATCATTTAAAAAAAAAGAAAAATAGTAAAAAAAAATTAAAATTAAATAATGTAAATATAATTTCCACTGATGTCATCATCAGGGGGAACCGTAAAGTTCCAAAAAATTTAAAAAAAATAAATAAAAGGCAAGAAAAAAATATATATAAAAAAATATTTTTCTGAGCAAGTCCTAAAATTAGTGCTTTAGCTTAAAACAATTCTCACATGGAAAGAGTTAAAATACTGGCATAATGCCCATGGTGTATCTACTTTTAAAAAATGTATGATTTGATGTGGTAAATTGAATTGGCCCGGGTTCAACAATGTCCCAATAAACACATGGGGAAGGATGACCACATGTCTAATTTCCAATTTTAAAAATGCACATGTCCTAAATGTGGCTTTTTAGCCCCAAAACAACCCATGCATGCAAACCCATGCATGTGGGATATCACTGTACTCAGGAGATGTTGCTGAACACATATTGGGTTGTTGGGTGACAATGACATATACCAAGAGCTGTAAATTTATACTTAAAGTACAAGTTGTGTGGGAAAAATACACACAAAAAATACGACTGTAAACATTGACAGAGGCTGGTGGTAAAATGTGTGTATGCAAAGAGTTAAAAACCAGCATTTGAAATACCCTGGGGTGTGTAGTTTTCAAAAACATGTTTTATTTGGCACACTGAATTGGCCAGGCTCAAAGATGTACCAAATAGGGCATGGGCAGTGGATCACCAAATGTCAAAGTTCAATATTAAAAAATATGCATGCCCTCACCTTTCACCGTATTTTATATTTTTTTTAGTAAACGATATGATACAATCAAAGTAATGGCATCTACAGAAAGCCCTTCTTGTCCTGAAAAAATATATAACTTGTGTGGGTTCAGTAAATGGGAAAAAAAATTGCAACTAAGCACGAGCACCGCAGAAATGTTAAAACAGCCATTGTCACGAAGTGTACACAAAATAAAATTAGCCATAGTCACGAATGGGGTTAAAAGAGCTTGGACACATCTGGAAATCTGCCTTAAAATGGCTGCCCGGGAGAAACCTTGCTGATGCAGTATAACTACCTTAGGTCTTGTTGCTGTGCTCAGTCTTGCCATGGTGTATGACTTTTGACATTAAACTCTTCAGCAGTTTTCAGCAACCTCATCTTGTTAGTTAGTTTGGTTGTTCCTTGGCCAGTTTTATTCGTCCTACACAGCTGTTTCTGTAAATTATTTTGTTTCAACCTACATATTTAATTGATGATCATTAGCATGTGTTTGGTATACTTATTTAATCATACACCTTATTATATGCCTGCAAAATCACTGTACCTAGAAGAAGTAATGCTGTTTTGAAGGCAAACCGTGATCACACCAAGCATTGATTTGATTTTGACTTTTCTTCTGTTCACTCTCTTTGCATTTGTTAAATGATAAAAATAAAATAGTATTTTTTCTATTTAATGCCTGCCTAAAAAAAGTGTTTTTCACATTGAAGCTTGGAGTTTTTAATGACATCAGCAGAGAATATACAAAATCACTTAACAGTTTAACACACTACATTCTTGCTACAGCACACATTTTGTATGGATATGGGCTATGCATAAGTGCATACACGCCATTTTTTCCTCTTGGGAGTGGATGGTCCTTGGGTATCTCTATCTTAAAACCTCTGCATGAGTGATCAAGAACAGGATAAGTTCCATCCGTGCAAGCTGCTCTCCTAGGCATACACGACGACCTTAAGAACAAAAAAGTATTATTTTACACATTTAGTGGACACTTTCATTTTAGAAACTAAAAGTATCTGGCAAAAGAGCTGAAAGGTGTAGTGGCATCTGACAATATAAACATTTCATATTAACTGTGAAATCGCAAAACCATTACACATTTGATGAAATGGGAAAAAAACCCACTTACAGGTAGATATAGTATATTAGCCCTGGCACCTCAATCCCAGCAGCCCATAAGTAAGAGGCCATCTTTACTGCATGTAGAGTGCAGCACTTATCTAATAGACAAGCCGCATGTCTAGTAACAATTTGCCCTCATGAGCAATTATTGAAGGGGAGTGGGGTGTTTGTGACAATAGAGCCTTTTTTAATTTGGCCCTTGTTTTCTACAAATACAGACAGTGGCTTGTAATGTAAGTATTAGACTTGTTCAAATAGATCAAAAACGTTTTGGTCAATATTTTTAATTAGATTTGGTTTATTTGTTTTCGCACAAATTTAATTAACTGCCATTTTGGTTCGGATGAGTGCTTTTTCCATTCAGAAATGAAATTTGTTGTTACTTACCCTTATTCTCTATCTCATGCTCTCCCACACTTTCAACTCTAATTCACGTTGTCTCACACTTTCATTCATGCGCTTTCTCAATGTCTCCCTACCTTCTCCGCTGACCATTTTTGTGTCCCTGTCTCCTTTCCCGCAGCTCCACAGCTTTTTTTCTTGACTATTCTTGTTTTTCTGTCTTCCTTCTTCATACACTTCACTGTGAACCAGGTCTACTGGTACACTTCTGTAAAAATGATGGAGCTCTCTTTCTCTGGCTTATTGCCAGTACTTCGGCAAAAGAGTGGAGTCACATACAGAGGGTGTCCCTGAAGGCTCCAACATTTTGCAGAAGTAAGCCCGGGAGGCCTGGCTCATGGGAAGTGGACGAGGAAAGGAGACATGGGGAAAAGCAGACGAGGAAAGAAGACAGGAGAACAAGAAGAGTCAAGAGAAGAAGTAGTGACACATTTCATAGATTAAAATTCGTATGAATCCGAACACACATCTTTTTTGATAATTTATTATTATTTTTTTATCCTCTGTCTTCTATTACCTGCAGAAAATGCCATGAAGGCTTCCTTTTTCACAAACTTGTCATTGTCATCCAGGAAATGCTCAGGGTAGAATTCCATTGGTTTTTTTCCAGACCTTCTCATCCTTAAGGACTGATGATAAGTTGGTAATTATGGTGGTACCCTATGAATGTTAATGTCATCATTTACAGAATATATTTTGAGTTGGTTGTTTTTTTATTCTAAATATACATTCACATTAGGTGTAAGCGAAACATGAATGATAGGAACATGTGTCTTAACAGAACTATTAGGGGAGGTTCTTTGGTCGACTTGTATGATATAATCTAATGGTGAAATTTATAGATATGCCCTTGCTATAGATGGTAATTACTTCACACTGACCAATATAGAAAATGACTATTAAACTCAGATGACATGGAGATTATCTCTATCCTCTCAATGCCTACTTTCTTTATCCCTCTATACCTCACAACTCCCTATACAGCTCTCATGTTATATAAGCTTGTCATTATCATGTATGTATACATAAGCTTTGCAAAATAAATCAACCTATTTAAGTCTTGTGGTTTCGACTGATCTTTTGGTCACAGATACATTTTGATATTTAAGCAAATATCTAACAGTTGTAACTTTACCTCGACTGACCACTTCAGGTTAATAAATCCAGTTACAAGCCTCTGCTTTCTATGAACACATTTGCATTAACACAAAGATAACATCTATAAATAATGAGGTCACATAATATAAAATGACATGAATATAACTAAGACAAAAAATCAAGGGTAAACATTGTTTGTGTTAGTATATTAAAATATTGTAGTTATTGTAATGTAATAACTACATATGAGAACTACATATTTTGATGTATGTGGAAATTCTGTAACATTTGGAGATTTTAAATAGATAGTTTACCTTGGGAATTAAATATCCTTGTATCTCGGTGTCTCTGTAAGTCATATGTGGCAAAGCCAGAGGTACAATATCCCCACATCGTTGGATTTCATGGATCACTGCATTGGTGTATGGCATTTCTAACATGTCTGCCATTGTTGGCTGTCTGTCTCTTCCAATTACATGGTCAATTTCATTATGGACCTTAACTGAGTAAAAATATGGTATTCATTCACTGTGATAAATATATGGATATTGCTATACATATTTAATGATTTGCTCTATAGGCAGTGTTTGACTTTATCTCACTTAATATATGTATACTTATCTAATAGGGTATGCAGCATGAAATGACATTAGAGTCTTCTTTTTTTGTTTTGCAATATTTTTTTTAGTGAAGGGAAATGAGGCAATATTCTCCATGTAGTTGATACATACATTCTAGTTGGCCTCCTGTGCTTAGCTTGGTCATAAAAAAAATATTGTTTTGGTGGTCATCACTCTAAGAGTTAATCTCACTTCAACTCATTTGCAACTCATGGGTAGGTGAAAAAAACCAGATGGGGTTTAGCAACCAGATGGCTTTTATTTATAACTGTTTTAGCTTGGGTAATTTTAATACTTAAATGCCAGCTAGTGATTGTGTTCCTGCTTCACATATTACCACCAGGAGAAAAATACTCTAACATAGCCAAAAATATTTAAAAGCAAATCTTATGTAGCTACTATATACTAAACAATACCCACATTGGACTTCTGGATGTAACATCATGAATAACATGGCCCATCTCAGAGTGATTTATGTGGTTTCTGTCCCAGCGTTAAATAAGTCATATGTTGTGAATAGCAGGTTATTCTCATTAAAGCTACTATCAGTTTCTTCTTTGACCTGCAAAGACAAGTTTCATTTTATCATACTGATCATCATATGGATTCATAATGCTTTGTTCCCTAATGTACTATTTTTACTTGCAAGGATTGCTTTCAAGTGCTGCTTTGAATCCTGTAATAACTATGTTTTTACACATGATGATTATACGGTTAAGTAATTATTGTTACATATAAAATGTAAAAGGTTGCTTCTTTACTTCTGCCTTTTAGTATTGGATTGAGGAAAACTGGATAATCAAGGCTTTTTGCTGACGAGATGGTAATGGGCTCTCATGCCAACTTGTTACTATTAAGGAAACTGAAACAGGTTACTTATTTGACCAAGTATTTTGCTTAGTCACAAAAAAGTTGAGTGGTTGCATCAAAGTTACCACAACTAACCATAATGGGCTGAAGTCACAAAGCCTTGCATACTAACACATGCCCCCAACTGCCCCGATTTAGGCGGGACAGTCCTGATTTTGGGTCTCGGTCACGCTGTCCCACCTATCCCTGGGCCGGGAGGCTGGCAGACTTACATTCAAACAGTCGCTGAGCGGCTGCGAGCAGGATGTAAAGCCTCTTCCGGCTGCCGGCGCCTAATGAAATTAAAGGGGCTGGCGTGCAGGCACCGCACGGCCCAATGGCCATGCCTCAGCTCTACGTCCCACCTCTTTTAAGACGTGGGACGAGGTGCTGAGGCACGGACACTGGGCGGTGCGGTGCGTGGACGTCAGTCCCTTTAATTTCATGAATGAGGGCCTCCACCCGCTGCCCCCACCAGACACCAGGGAGTCAGAAGCAGTGGTAAGTCGGGGGTGGGTGTTTTATGGGGGGCATAAGGCTTTCCTGGAGACAGAGTGCCCCATGAAATGCCTTTTAACCCTCTATATGCCACTCTGCTTCTAGAAATGCCTTTTAATCCCCTATATGCCACTCTGCCTCCAGAAATGCCTTATAGCCCCCTATATGCCACTCTGTCCCATGATATGCCACTCTTTCCCATGATATGCCTTTTAACCCCCTATATGCCAGAGTGGCATTTAGGGGTATACAGCAATTTTGGGATGTAGCAAGATCCCTTTTGGGCAGAGAATAATTAAGAGGACACTGACTGGAGCACCTTGCGCCCGAAATGCTGATGCAGAGGAAGAGATGTCTAGTCGGTAATGCTGGACAAATGTATTGAAGAAAGGTAGCTGCCTAACATATATCTTCAGGAGATGCGGAAGCCTTTTCAGCCCATGACACTGACAAAGCTCTTGTGGAGTGAGCTGTAATATGGGATGAGAGAACTTCCCCGTTGAGAGAGTAAGGCAGTCGAATAGTCTCTGTAAGCCATTTTGATATAGTATGCTTGGAAGCTGCGTGACCTGATGACCTACCAAAAAAATTTCCGAATAATTGATCCGCATTGCAGAAAGGAGCGGTGCGCTCTATCTAGAGTCGTAGAGCTCTTTGGACATCCAATCTGTGCCATAAAGTTTCTTCTGGAGATGTCGGTGAAATCAATGGCTGATTAATGTTGGATTTAGAGAGGACCTTAGGCAGAAATGAGGGCTTGACATATAAGACAACCTTATCTTGATGAAAAATGGTAAATTCAGAAGCCGAGGACAGAACCTGTAATTCACCCACTCTCCTTGCTGAAGTAATAGCCACTAAAAATGCTGTTTTAAGTGATAAAAACTTAAGAGAGACTTCTTCCAGAGGTTTGAATAAAGATCTTGGAGGACCAAGGTCAAATCCAAGGAAGGAAAATAAGACTGTCTGGGGGGGGGGTAGCTGAATGGTGACTGCTTTAAAGAAACAACTGATGAGAACATGTGAGGCCAAATCTGACAGGAGAAATGTCAGGGCCGATACTTGCCCTTTTAGGGATAGAGAAGATTCTTCTGTCCAGGGACCAATTGGTTGGGGATCCACGGGATCTGCTGAGGTCATCTGCAATACCGTTATCCCTTCCCCTGATATGAGTAGCCGCTAAATCTTCCAGATTCCGTTGAGCCCAGGTCATGATTTGTTCCGAAAGGACCTGAAGTTTTGGAATCCGGGTGCCGCCCTGTCTGTTGAGATATGAGACTGTGGTAGCGTTGTCGGATTGTATTCTTAACACCTTCCCCTTTAACCATGGACCGAACTCTTGAGGGCTAGAAATGCTGCTTTCAGCTCTAGATAATTTGAGGACTGGGTCAGATTGTTTAGCGACCACTTGCCCTAACCTAAATGAGCTCCCCAGTCTATTTTTGAGGCATCTGTGGTAAGAGTGATCCAGTGATGCTGTCAAAAGCAAAGAACCTTGGTGAGAGGTTCGGTCCCCCTCCACCAGTTCAGCTGGGCTAAAGTGTGCTCGGACACTGAAGTTGACGTCCAGATTTTCCTCTTTCCTGGATTCTTTAGGATGGCCCACTGAAGGGGCCTTATATGCGCCTTGGACCAGCTTACTGCTGGGATACAGGCCGTCAGAGTCCCAAAAACTGAATTCTTGTGGCCGGAATAAGTTTGGATTTTCTTTGGTTTATGATCCAGCCGTGCTCTTCTAAGAATTGGATTGTAAACCGAAGATGCGAGAGAAGGTCCTGAGCGGAACTGGCTTTGATGAGCCAATCGTCCATGTATGGGACGACTGTAACACCTTTCTCTTGCAGAATTGCGGCAAAAAGATTTTTGTAAAAATTCTTGGAGCTGATGAATGACCAAACGGGAGAAATGTGAACCGGAAGTGGCAAACCTTCGTCCCGTTCTTTAGCAAACCTGAGGAATTTTCTGGATGCCACAGCAATAGGGACATGGAGATAAGCATCTTTCTAGTCTATGGTCACCATGTAATCTCCTTTTCTCAGCAATTGGGTGACCGTGAGGATAGTTTCCATTCTGGAATGTTGGTATGGAATACAGGCATTGACTCTTTTTAACTCCAAAACCGGGCAGAAGAATCCATCTGGTTTTGCGACAATGAACAGTCTGGAGTAGACACCCTGAAACTCCTGATGTTTTGGGATAGGCTCTATCACACCTTTTCTGAGAAAAGTGAGGCATTCCGACAAAAGAGCTGAGTTTTTTATTGGTGAATAGTAAGAAGAAACCAGGAAATGAGGACTGGGGAGTCTGAGGAAATTGATTCTGTAACCGTCTGCAATGATCTTCAGGATCCAGGTGTTGCTTGTAGTCTGTTTCCATTTCTGTATGAACCATTGCAGCCGACCTCCAACACCGTCAGAATTTTCTAGGCTCTTGTTTCTCAGGATGTTCCTGAAACTTTCTGTCCTGGCTTTGTCTCCGAAAATTCTGTGCCTTAAAAGATGATTGAAAAGGCCTGGTGTTTTTATATGGGTATCTCCTATTCCATCTGGCCCTTCTTATGTGCGAGCACTCTCTTGGTATTTGACATGTGCTTTGTTAGCCTTTCCAATGGAGAACCAAACAGTTTGTTGCTTTCAAAAGGCAAATCACAAAGGGCCGATTTAGAAGCTGTGTCTGCCGTCCATGATCTCAGCCATAAAGCTTTTTATCCAGGGCCGTGGAGACCAGACACTTCACCAATAGGATTGTGGTTCTTTTTGAAAGCTGGACGATCTGTACGTCGAGCTTCGGGATATACTCCCATTCTCTTCACCTTGAAGCTTAAACAGCTGCTTAAAGTGTTTAGAAATAAAGGCTCTCTTGCCAGGATTGCTCCATTTCCTATGCATGAGAGCTTGGAGTTTAGGTAACATAGGAAACCATTTAGGATGTTTTTCCAGGTCTAGGTCTCGAAACAGCTTTGAGACTTCTTTGCAAAATTTACGACACTCTTGTGGAGGAAAGATGGTTTCATCCTCTGAACACTCACAAGAAGAGCCTGAACTAGTAGATCCGGAAACCTCTCCAGAGGACAAATCAGATTCAGGAAAGGAGTGTGCCCTAATACGTTTACGAGACGTATCCATTTTGGGCTCAAAAGTGCTAACAGATGCTGTTTTGAACGTTTCAAAAGTCTGTGCAAGGTTGTCTTGAAACCAACCCAAAAAAGACTGCATTTCTTTTTATTTTTCAGTGCACGATACATATTTGTACTTAAAAGCAGATGGTGGATCTGTCACCATGAGTGCCAGGCTGAGTCTAAGGATAAATATCCAGCTTCCCCCTGTGCAAAGAAGAGCAGGAGCCCGCCAACCCTATATTTTAACCCCTTCAGTCACCTATGGATGAACCGGTACATCCATAAAAACACATCCCAAGAATCCCCTTTGGATGTATAGGACACCTGAGATCAGGCTGGACTCCCCCCTGACAGCAGAAGCCAGCATCGCCAACTTTCTGCTGCCCGATCTGATGTAAACCATGTTTCTCACCCTCCTCCTATGCTGAAAAATGAAACGGAGAAAAAATAGGTTAGTGATTTTAAAAAAATAAATAAATTTAAAAAAATCACTAAAATAATACAATATATAATAATTAAATAAAAACAATAAACTGGTATTAATAAGGTGTTCAAGAGGTCCCTAAGAGGACCTCTAACCATTTAAAAAAAAAAAAAAAAAAAAAAATATATATATATATAAAAAATACAAAAAATATATAAATATAAAAAATATAATAAAAAAAGAAAAAACTTACATACCATTGCCCTAACACAACATCTACCCAGTATAACCCTCCTGCAGTATAAACCCGTTAAGCCATAAGCATAAAAATTATAAAAATAATGTACATCTTATATTATGTTCCCTATAAGTGCTGGGAAAGTATGGAGAATCTATATAAATTATGTATTTCTGAAATCAGGACACCTGAATTGATAAACTTGGTGTCACGTACAAGTAGTTAGGAGACACCGTGGTCAGGTAGGACTCCAGGACAGAACAGGTATAACAAGCCGAGGTCAGGATTCCGGAGAGCAGGATAGTCGTATAACGGAGCCGAGGTCAGGATTCAGGAAAACAGGATAAACGTAAACGTAGCCGAGGTCAGGAATCAGGAAATCAACGAAGTCAGACAAGCCAGGATCATACACAGGTATACGGAATCAGGAAACGCTATCTGGGCACTAGCACAAGGCATAGACAACCATCAGAAGGCAAGGTGAAACTGGTCTGAGGGGTTTAAATGGAGAACCGCGGAGGAAGTCAGAATCTCCCATCAGCCCCTCATGACATCACTTCCGGTGTCTGTGACTCGTGGCCTTCTTGTGGATGGCGTAATCTCCCTTCATAAATCCCCGCAGTATGCGAGTTCGCCACTAGAGGGCTCGCCCGCGCAGCAGCAGGACGCCGTGTACCAGGAGGTCTGCCTCTCCTGCGCGGCACTTCAGAGGGAGGTAGTGGAAGCGGCCTTGCGGTGGAGGGGGGTCTCCCTCTCCCTCGTTGCGGCTGCTGCGGAGGTGGCCGTGCGGTGGAGGGGGGTCTCCCTCTCCGTGGTGGCTGCTGCGGAGGTAACTGTGCGGTGGAGGGGGGTCTCCCTCTCCCACGTGTCGGCTGCTGCGGAGGTGGCCGTGCGGTGGAGGGAGGTCTCCCTCTTCCTCGTGGAGGCTGCTGCGGAGGTGGCCGTGCGGTGGAGGGGGGTCTCCCTCTCCTCGTGGTGGCTGCTGCGGAGGTGACCGTGCGGTGGAGGGGGGTCTCCCTCTCCCATGTGTCGGCTGCTGCGGAGGTGGCCGTGCGGTGGAGGGGGGTCTCCCTCTCCTTCGTGGTGGCTGCTGCGGAGGTGGCCGTGCGGTGGAGGGGGGTCTCCCTCTCCTGCGTGGCAGCTGCTGCGGCAACATGGGGGCCGAAGGCAGGTGAGTAACAGTAGATATATATTAATAAGAGTAAATTTTTCATCGTTTATTTCACAAACTAAAATTATATATCTGCCGTCTTCATCCGTTATTTGATGGTCAATTTTAACTTGTATATTATTTGAGAAGATTATAGCAACCCCCCTTTTTTTCTTAATACGATCTGAAGAGAAGAATATATTAGGAAAAGTATTTCCTATCTTTTTTATTTTTTCATTTTGTCTCCAATGTGTTTCTTGTAAAAAACAAATGTCCACTCGCTCTTTTTTTAAATAATTATGGAGGATTGATCTCTTAGAAGTTGTATTCAGCCCTTGTGCATTAACTGAGATAATTTTAACCATTGTATTTAATACACATTTCTCCCTTCCCTTCCCACTCCATGACATAGACAACATACAACGACATGGTCCTATCAATTTGTGACCAATAAGCCTGTGGGAAGGCTCAAATGACCCTTCACAGGACCTACCATCGCATCAAAGGGAAAAATACCCTTAAATGCGAAGATTATGTCTATTTGACACAAGGCAGGAGGCAAAGCCTCGTCGCAGTGGCGTCGCATACGGAAGAAGCTCACGGGGTTACCCATTTCTAATAAGGGGGAAAAAAAAAAACAAAAAAAACAATAGTGTCTTATATACGTGTAATTGTTTGTGCGGTTTATACAAGATTTTCTTACTTCTAGAGATACACCATCAATGTAAAGCAATTTTATGTCCTATTTCGAATGAGAATTAAGTTATTGCCAAATTCCTTAAGTATAACATTATCAAAAAAGTTATTGCCAAATTCTTTAAGTATAACATTATCAAAAAAGTTTGAAATTCTTGGATAGTGTGTAGATAGTTATCCTTAAATTTAATTTAAATATAGTTTCAAATACAGAAATATGTAAGTTTGAAATATAAGGACTAAAAGCTATTGTTATAGAATTCTCCTGCTTACTAACTATGTATATGGGAAAAAAAAGAAGTGTCTAATATAGGTGTAGTTATTTGTGTTTGGGAAACCAAAAATGCATGTGAGAAAAACATTCTATGCTAAATTATCTTACTTCCAAAATTATACGTTCAATATAAACAATTTGTACCCTATTTTTGATAAAAATTAAATTATTAGCAAGCTCCTGAGTGTGGCATAATTCAATAAAGTTGTGAGACCTTTGGATTGTGTATTGACAATTATACGTGGATTTAATCTAAATATATTACTAATACAAAATTATGTGAATATT